>JAAGNO010008112.1:24462-37963 GCA_033439905.1 Ceryle rudis
ACAGCAAACTCCCTAAAGAGGCAGACAATGAATCCTCTCACTAAATAGAATTAATTTTCTTACTGCTTCCTTCAATTTCTTTTGAGACCAATAAGGTTGTTTTGTGTCAGTAAGCCATCTTAATCAGACTCTATAGAAAATTCAGACACAGACCACTTGGTCTTTCAAGTCCTATGCCACTGTGATTAAACACTTCGCCTAACCTAGCACCTAGCACCTTCTATTTCAGAGTCCTCCCAACAGTGAGATTTAAGATACTTCCATTCCAGTAGTAGTTGCCTGAACTGCAGAAGAGCTGTAAGACCAGGTTAACAGCAGTCTTGTGCCTCCTAGTAAAGGGGGTACATGCCAGCTGGGCAAGGGGAAAGTACACTTATTAAATGCTTTTAAAACAGCTCAAGCACTGCTTTGCCAGTACATTCCTTCAGTGCCTAATAATAATAGCACATTAGCTTCCAATTAAACATGAGGCCACACTCATGAGTCTTTATTTTCCATGCCATCTTTCACAATGCCAGGCACCAGCTATGTCTCATAGGGAAGGCAATACAGCTGGCACTGGAGGGGAAAAAAAAATGGAGGGGTTGTGCAATGACATGCTGCCAGTATTGGAGTGGATATTTATCCCTGTCAACCAGCCTTCCTTAGAGGCAGGAAGGGTGAATGGGGGTGCTAAATCAGCACTAATGCAGCAATTGCAAATTATTGTTTTGTAAAGGTCTCCTTGCAAGTGACTTTTCCTGGTTGCATGTGCACTCCTCTAACTTATTGAAGTCTTAACTAGGCTGCTGATCTAAAGCTTACAGACATTTATTTGCCTCTTTCCAATCTTAGCCATGTTCTTTAAAAAAAAAAATACACAGAACAACATAATGGCCTAACACGGGATTTTCTCACTACTTACCCAGACAAAAAAAAAAAACAAAACAAAACAAACAAAACCAAAAACCCCTACCAAAAGAGAAATCCCCAGACCCTACCATAAAGGCACACTCAGTATCATTGACTTCTTTTCCTTAGTTGAGTTGTCAGGTTGAACTCTGCTGTCCCAAGTCTGAAAGAAAACCTGTTCCCCACACCACTTTCTGCCAGCTTCAGCCCACACCCTGAAGCAAGCCAAGGCAATGGTGTGAACCAGCTCCTAAGCCGTAGGCTCTGCCCACTCACCCACCAAGCTCCAGTGCTCATGCAACCCCTAAAACATGCACAAAACACTGCACACTCAGCAAGCGGGTTTGAGAGGTGGTGTGAAGGCACACGCATGCTGCCTAGCTGCTCCCTGGCAGCAGAAAGGTCTGCCAAAATCAGTAGAGGTTGCTTGCAGGGTTTATGAGTACAATATGCTTGCTTGCTTCCTTAGGGCTTCTGACCATGGCCCCATGTGGCTATTTCAGCCCAAGGAGTAATTAATGTAGGAGAAAAAGATACAGTGAAATGTTTTTAATGACCATTAGCTTCACCTTTTCATCTCTAGACGTGAGTTTTCAACCTGACATCTCCCTGCACGCCTGCAGTAGTGTAGTCGGAGTATCTGCCAGCACCCACTGGTGCTGGCTCCCCGTGCAGGAGCCCCAGCAGCAGGGAAGGTGCCTCACACCATCCCTATTCCTCGATCCCAGCCTCCGGGGGATAGCGCAGCCCCTGCTGCACTACCTGTCTTCGCAACAGTTTGTTCCCAGCACCCAGTAGCTTTATTTACCTGCTGCTTAGCACGAGGTGCTGCAGCACCCTGTTTCTACAGGCCTTGAGAGGACTCAACAAGCCTGCGGTTCAAACATGCTCGGTGGTGGTGGTGAAAGGAGAGAATTGCTGGGTGATTGCAAAGAGGCCTGGAGGCAAACCTCAGCTCTTTCATTCCTGTCTCCTTTCTTGCACCATCTTTGCTCTGCACAACAGAGTTGCAAGAAAAACAAGGCATGTGGGAGCTGCTCTATGAGGTCGTCTTTAGCAGAGAGTTCTGGCAGGGGAAATATCTGCTTGCCTTCACAGTCCTTTAACCCCAGCTGCGTGGGATAAAGTGCAGACCACTTTACAGGTATCCCCAAAAGCCCAGGCAAAGCCTTCAGGTGCCACAGTGCTTTCTGCTACTGGAGTGCAAACCCCTCCCCGGCTGCCCCTGGGCCCAGCTGCTGATCAGATCCCATCATCCCTGTGCCTCAGGGAAAGGGTGTCCAACCTTTCCCCTTCTATTCCCATCTTAGGCAGGGAGGGCTTTCTTCAAGCAGTGTTGATTTTAATCTGTTTCTTTGAAGGAGACCCACACAAGCAAGGAAGAAAGAGTTCTGGGCTTCTTTACACGAGTCCTGGAGCCAGGGGTTTGAGATAAGATGTCAGCCATGCGTAACCTGTCCTGTTCTTTGGCCAAACCTGCCCACATGTGTGCCCAGGTCTCTGCATGAAATCTTCAACTTCTTTTGCAACACCGGTTTGGTATTGTGAAGTAATGGGTCGTGCATGACACCGCTCTGCTCCTTCCCCTCTCCCTGCTTTTGGGACACTCTTTAACCTGTGGGCTGTGGCAAAACGCCAAGCACTGGCACTCCTCTCGCCGACTGGAGTCAGGGAGAGGTTCACAACCCAAAGCGAGTGCTGATTAAACCGAGCAGCGTAACAGCACAGGAAGCCCTTTCAACAGGGAAGGTGGCAGAAGGCAGATCCCAACATGTTGGGCTGCTGCCGTCACTCAGCGGCTGAGTGTCATGGGCTGCCAGCAGTGAGACTCAAGGCCGGTGGGCAGTGTGCTGCGTCTGGGAGCGGTGCGGGGAGGCAGACACGATGCATGGCTGGGCTGCAAAGCCCTTGCTGCTTTACCAGGGAAGTCCTGAGCTTGTAGGGAACCACACAGCAGGCACTTGAGTAAAAACGGGGTTTAAAATCACTGCTACCACCACCTTATTTACCTTGTGTTTTTGAAATGCTGTAGGAGAGGCTTTCAGGCTATTCTCTGCAGTTGTGTAGATCAAAGACCATGTAAAAGCTAATAAAGAGCAACTTGCAATCTGCACAGAAACACCTGGCTCTGAGAGGCTCGAGTAGAAACATTCAGAAGCACAAGATAGATAGTACAGCTGTGGCAATGACAAAGGGAAAGAAAGATGCTCTGCACTTTTCTCTGGAAGAGCAGGCAAGAACTCATTTGCAGGCTCCACTCCCTGGGGCAGGCTCTGCCCCACAGGCAGAGAGTAACTCTCGACCACGGAATGGAATAAGGGCCTACAGGCTGCAGACTCACAACACACATGAGAGACCAATCTGCCTGATGAGTCTCCCCAAAAGTCTCCATCACCTGATCGGATCAGAGGAAGAAAAATCCTGGCAGAGCAAGTTTTCACATGAGTTCATGCCCTGACCCTGCCTCAACAGGGACTGGGTCCAATATGTTTCCTTTTTAGCTATTTAAATAGGATTGCTTTTCTTAGTCCACTAACAGGCAAAACTTGCCATGTCCTGTGCTACCATTCCTGATGTCTACCACATGTTTTAACCCCCGCCATGAGGCTGGCTTTGTCCCAGCATGGTCTTGCTCTTTGCAAAGATGCTTATCTAGAGGTATCATAGGAACTTAAGCAGGTCATAGTTATAACTGACATTAGGAACATTTCTCACAGTAGCTATATCCAAAACAACATGTGTAATGGGGTTTAGGCATTTGTAAACTCAGAGTCTAGAAGTTTGTATGCAGGCTAACTTAGCCTAACTATGAGTCCCTCTGCCAGTTGTAAGGCCTCACAAAAATCTCCAACATCTTCCTTTAAAAAACAAAATTAGAAAAAAAATTAACATCTAGCAGCCTAGTCCATCTCAGCTTGAGGAAGATGCTAGATGCCTTGAGATTAACTTAGCCTGACCACCAGCTTCCCAAAGCCTTTATTTCCCAATATCTTCCTACTTGGTCCAGATTACTGAGCACAGCAGCACCCCTCTGTCTGGTGCAGCCAGGGTACAACCTGTGTAGTACCTTCAGGATGGGTGGGAGATATCAATCTTTCTCCTTGTTTTTCCACACAAGGCTGTGTGGCCTACACCCCAAGTGAGTTCACTTACAGGGAGCAGTAGGGAAGAAGAGGAGAGGGAGGAAGCTGCGCTGCATGGCTGCTGCTATAGTGGTAACTATGGCCTGGGGGAGCAGAGCAGCAAAGGCTCACGGAGCACTGATGAGAAGCCAGGGCCTTCTGTTTCCACTTGACCTAAATTCACGCATGGATGGTGGTTTATTATGGAAGTGTGGTACTGCTCCATTGCTTGCCAAGTCAAACTGCTCTCAGGACCTCCCCCGTCCTCCCCTTGCCCTTTGGGCACCTGACACATTTCTCAGTGCACTGATTCCCAGGGAAGAAGTCTGCTTTACTGCAGCAAACCAGGCAAACTAGTGCAGATTCAGACAAGCTCCCTTGCCACAGCTACAACCTGCAGCCTTGCACTGCCCATCGTTTCACTGGGGCAGTGTGTTCTCTGCTGAAAATGCCCCAGCTCTGGGACATTTCCAAAGCAAAAAGCTTTGCAAAGTTGTAAACAGGGACTCACTTCCCATCCTTGGCTCTGACAACTTTGGGGAAAGAAAGAGGTGAAGAACTTCTGGTTGGACTCAATGATCTTGAAGGTCTTTTCCAACTTAGATGATTCTATGAACTGCTTCCAACATCCCCTTCCCAGGACCACAGCAGTGTCAAGGATACAATCCCATACACACTTTTGGTGGAACACCCTTTCTCCTTCCTCCTTGCAGGCCTGCCAGGACTAAGCAGCTCTGTGGCAGCCTTTTGCCCTGGTTGGTGGGTGAACCCCAGCAGCTCCTGTGGTCTGAGCTAGCACGCACCATGCTACAGGTGGCTCTGGCTTACTGCCACCTGCCTCTCCATCGCAGGAGGGTCCCGCCCAGATGAGGCTGGCTGAAGTTTTCCAGATGGCTTTTTGGCAAGGATGTGGCATTGCAGATGCTGCTGGACCTTCTCCATTTGTTTCTCCCTATCAATAACCAAAACAGCTGCTCCATTCTTAAGCCAGGGTAAATCCCAATGGCGAAGGCAGGGGTAATTAGCTGTGCTGGCAGCACACCCAGTGAAGCAAAATGTCAAGGTCATCATCATAGCTCACAACCAGCCTGTGCCAGCGGGGAAGCTGAGGCCTCCCTCATCCTCTCCTTCCTCCCTCTGAGCTTCTCTCATTTCTCAATGAGTTGCCTCCTTCCTGAAGGAATTAAAAGAAATTATAAACTAAAATGCCAACAAACACAGAGGAACGCACCGGCTTCTCCCCACCGTTGAATGTGTGTGCCTGAATGGGAACACCCTATTTCCCACACCGGGATGCATGCTGGCACTCAAAACGTAGAGGTGAAGCAGAGCTGGCCTGGGGTTGGGCAAAGGGTGCAGCTCCCCAGCAGCAGCACAGCTAGCCAAGCTCACCCTCAGAAAGGGACTGCTTAGCTCCACGTCATTTTGGGGTGGTGGGGCTGTGCCAGTCCCCTGACAGTGTCTCTCCAGGCTGGAGGGGGCCAGGAAAAGTTGCTCTGGGGCAGGCTGTCATTCCCTTAAGGATGTCAGATGGTTTCCAAGGGATCTTATGCATCTGATTCCTATTAAGACCAGACGGATGCCAACCTAAGGAACTTGGCTGGCATAGTGCTTGATGTCTGCAGGCAGCTGGGACCACTCCTTCAGTTGCCACCTCATCCGCTTCCTCCTGGCCCCTGGAAAGGCTGGGCTGGGGACACACACCTCAGCATCCTGCTGCCTCCATCCAGCCAACAGTCCTATGCACACTCTAAGACACCCAGAAAACACCCCAAAGGGGTTAAAGTCAGGTTCTATCCATGTAAAATTTCCAGAACTGCTCTGAGATGTGCTGCAAGGGGCCCTCATGTATGCCATTGTCCCCTCTGTAAGCTTGCAATCAGTGCTCTCCCTTGGCCCTTTGCTTGACTAGTGTCAAAGGTTGTCATGAGCACCACAGAAAGGTGGGTACGGCTTTCTGGAGAAGAACCTGACCAACTGATCAGCCCTGTGGTGAGTGTGCAGCAAGCCTGGCTGCTGCTGCGTCCCTGCTGCTGTTTGTGAGTAATTAACAGGGACGTGGGACAGGGTGAGGCTGGGCGAGGTAGGAGACCAGAGGCAATAAGGATGGGATCTCAAGCTATTTCAGCTTTTTAATGTGGCTCTTTCTTCACTGTGATCACAGGGACGGTCGGGTGCCCATGCATGTGTACCAACCTACACAGGCACACGTTCTTGCCTACCTGCACACGCAGGCTTGCAGGTACACACGTGCCTGCTCTCTGCCTGCACACATGGGCATGCATCTGCACGCACACATTCACAAACACGATATTTGTTTCTTATTTTTACAGCAAAAATGAGCCACTTTTCAAGGCAGGGACCTCTCAGACCACTACATCCACCCCAGCACAAGGCACTTGCAGAAAGGGTTGTAATTCTTTGCTTTCAGAAATGGACTACAGAAATGATAAAGGAGACAACAGTAATGCACCACTGCTCATGGGATGCTTTGCTAATCCCACTGACCACTCAGTACTCCAGCAGTTTGTAGCTCTCCCCTTAAACTACTCCATCTCAGCTCCCTAAAGTTTATCAGAGCATCTTGATGTCTAAAAGCTGCCTCAGGGTGTATCCCTCGAGGCAGACAAAGGTTTGAGTCAGACACACCACATCATTGCTGCAACCCTGTAATCCAGTCCCATGAGATACTGCTACCATCAGAAAGAAATAAAATCCTGGCTGCAAAAGAAAGAGGAAGAAACATCTATTTGCACAGGCACAAACACCGGTACAGTTCTTCCTGTTTATGTATTCCCAACCCAGTAAACACAATCTGGATCAGACCAGCATTCCCCAAATTCAGTGTCTTAGAATCATTACCATTAGAAATCACTTTTAAGATCACCAAGTCCAACCATTTACTAAATATTTTCAGGAACATTAAACCATGACCTAAAGGGCCACATCCAGGCATTTTTTAAATACCTCCAGGGTTGGCGATTCCACCACCTCCCTGGGCAGCCTGTTCCAAAGCTTAACCACTCTCTCAGTAATAAAATTTTTCCTAATAGAGTTCCCCGTGTTAAAAGCATAAAGAAGACTCAAAACATAGTCCTGCTCTAAGCAGTTAGGAAATAAAATGCTCATATGGAAAATGCCTTCCACATCCCAGTCACTTATAGGTATTGTAAACACTGTGGTAAGTATTCAAATATTTCCAGAATTCTACACTGTTCTTAACAATCACCATTTAAAAAAAGTATTTATATATGTAAACATTTTTTATATTTTTATATATATACTCCCATACCCTTGAAAGCATTTATTTGATCAGTCTAAAGACATGATGCTTTTGGATTCTGCTTCTATCACCTGCTGTGAGAGAGTAAGTCAACTTTACCTTCTCCATAGCAGTCGCATGAGATACAGGATACAAACCTCTTAGTTTCCTCTATGATGCTACTTAACAACAACAGCTCCAACCCCACCCCAGCCTAACAACCCAAATCCAAACCCAGCAGCAAGGACTTGGATGCCCCTGCATCACCAAAGACTGGAGCAGCTGTGAGTAACTTAATTCTGACTTTGTATCTTTGCAGTGCTTTATTCCTCTCCCCCATCCCTCAGCTGCTGCCTTCAGCACACTTTTTAATAACCACCTCCGCTGATGCAGAGACAGCCTCAAGTTTACACTAACAGGCAGTCTTTGGCCCAGAGAGAAGGTATTTACGTGTGCATGCACACACAGAGCAAGGGGTCAGTTGCAGCACTAGCCGACTTGCTACAACCTATCAAGCCTCTTCCTACCCTTCTGCTGTCTTGCCAAGCCTTGTTTGTTTTCCTGGGCTTGCTCTAGGCCCTAGATATTGTTCCAGATTAAGAAAATTCTCCAGAGACCAAGATGAAATGGGCCCACAGTCCCCAGAAAAGCTAGGTTTATTTATCTGAGCTAAAGAAGTCCCCTTGCCCCCTTCTGATGCCTGGTGGGCACCAGGGGCTCCATGCCAAGACCTAGCCACTCCCTGTCAGTCACACATGTGGCACCTGCGTCTTGTCAACGTGCCAAAGGATTATGCCTTCCTCGAAGGTCTTCCAAGTGTCTTTAATTATCTTCCTCTATCAGATATCGAGGCTTCTCTGCCAGTAGTGAGTGATGGGAGCAAACCCACCTGGGGAGAAGATGTGTTCTTGGGCAAGGCACTGGGCTGTAGCAGGGTGCTGCTGCCAAGCCCCCCAGCAGGGCTGCCCACAGGGAGAACAAGCCCCAGCACCTTGCCCCCCCCAGAAAGTTTAATTTCTGGAGAGGTCTGTGCTGGGGAAAAGTGCAGACCAGCTCTTGAGAGATGCTTGGGTTCTGGGGGCAGTTCTGCTGTTCCCTACAAGAGTATAGGAAATGGGTGAGCCAGAGAAGGAAAGTCATTGCTGCTGCTGCTGGAGTAACCTGCCAGAAGCCCAGAGCCAGCTTCATGCTTTGGGTTTGCCCCTCACCCCCACAGTGCTTTTAACTCCTTAATGACCTTCCAGAACAACCAGTCCAATCCTCCTATTTTGCCCAAAAGGCATTTGGCTGACAACAGTGAAGTTAAGATGTCAGTACAAATGTGTCTGCTGCCAGCAGAGTTTGGCTGCAGATCCGAGTTGTGACATGGTTAATATGTAATGAGGTTATTAATATTATATTGTGACATACTTAAAATCACCAGGCTTCCACTGAATATGCAATTGACAAGGAGCCAAGAAATAATCCTTTAACTGTGGATTAAATTTAGCCCTATCTGACATCCCATCCGTCATTCAAGACATTAAAAGAACCCAGGCCAGGAAGCTATCCTTGTTCCTCACTGCAAACACTCACATCCACTTGAGTTCTTTTTACAAGGCTCTCCAAGGAACAGCTGCTCCACACTAGTACCTGCTTTGTTCCTAGGTAACATTAAATGCTGTTCTCTCGCCTTAGAGAGGCCATTAAGCTGCAAACTTATCTGTCTTTCTTAGACCTCATTTTTGACTGCAGACTTAACCCAGCAGACCTTAAAAACAGCTCCTAGATGCCTACGTTTGCTTTTCCCTGAAAGCAGGAAGTGCCAGGGGTGCTGTCACTGCAGGATGACCTGGCTGTACCTCCCAGCTGGGTATGTACTCCTATAGCCACCACACACACTAATGGCCCAGCCTGCCCTTCTTCTCCTTAGGTGCGCCAGCTGCCACTGGAAGGGTACTTGAGCCTGCTGCCTTCACCTCCTGCTCCTCGTCTGCATCCTGCCCTTTGAGTCATTAGGGATTGAACACCTCCAGAGTGGAAAGGTGGAGCCTCACTAACTCATGGGGGTGGGATGAAATGAACTCAAGGGATGGACCTTGTGTTTCAGTCCCCAGTGCAGGTTTTTCCTCCTCTCTGTATCCTGCAGGGCTGTACCGTGTACTCTGGAGGTTGGAGGCAGTGGTGTCTGCTGCTCTGGAGAAGCTGTTTTGTTGGAGTACAGGTGCCAACACTCTCTGTAATGCAGGCTACCTGTAACCCAAACCAGTCACTGAAGTTTTTTTCCCTCCCTCCTCTGCAGGCACTTTCTCCTTTTCTTCCTTGCCACCTATGGTGTAGGTTCCCAGAGATCCTTCTTTCACTTCCTCCTGCTTTGGCTACGCCAGGTTATTAAGGATCTCTCTCTAGCAGCACTGGAATGGGGCGAGACACAGGAAACAATTCAATAAGAAAGCCAACTCCTAAAACACATGTGGAGGAGGAAGAAATTTAAGAAGGCAGATGGGAAAGAAAAACACATTTTGGAATTATGCAGCATCCCTCTAACAAAATCAGTCATTCAACTACCTGTGAGGGCACCTATTTGCATTTATTCATAGAGTATTAATTACACAACTCTCAACTTTTTTTTTGAGCCTTTGCCATTACAGCTCAACACCTGCAGCACGTAGCCCAGCAGCACTTTGCTGCCTCCACTCTCCCCAGTGCAGCCTATTCCATTGTCTCCTCCTGGCTAATTATGACAATTACTTTCTTATCCTACTCTTTTATTTTCCTTTACTTGCATTGTTTAAGCCAGCTATTATAGCTTTAATGTTCTTGTAACAAAGTTGTTCTCTGCAAAGACCCCACCCAAGACGGCACCATGATATCAAGCTGGTATCAGGTAACAGCACTGTGGCTGAAATCAGCTCTCCACCAGGTGTTTTTTCTTAACAAAAAGGAGTTTGTGAGTTTGTTTTGTTTTCTCCCAACTCTTGCATCTCTCCATGGCCTCTTTGTACCATCTCTTCCTGCTCGACACATGCTGGATGAACACAGATGGATGGTCTCAAAGGCTTTTTCAGAAGTGGTAAGTGTCCCATGGAAGGGTTCAGCTAACTGCCCCAGAACAGCATCCCAGCTCCTTGAAGCTGAAATCCATGGCATCAAGTGTCTAAGCATCACCAAGGACTTGTGCTTACAGCCCTCCTGCAGTGGGACTGGATGGCCCCTGCAGCATGGGCTCCCCTCCTGCACATCCCAAATCACAGTGCAGGGGCTGTATGCAGACCACAGCAGGTAATGTGCTTACTAATTAATTATACATAGAGCTGTGTCTCTGAGTAAGCTGAGTGCCCTGCATTGACTAGAGGAGGGCTGGCCAAAATAAGAAGAGCCAAATCCCACTAAGGCTGACTACACTTTGTTGATAAAACAGCCCCAGGAAAGGCCAACAATAAGAAGCTCCTCTGACACTCCTCAGGGTATCGCTGGGGTTATGACAAGGAGCTGGAGAACGGGCTCATGACTGCGTGTTGTAGAATCTCTCAAGAAAGGAAGAGAAATAACTGCAGCAGTACCAGAGCCAAGTATCTCATCCTATGGGTCATCCTAGAGTGAGTGCTATTCACAAGAGATTGCTGTCAAAGCTAATTATCTAATAGTTTGGGTTAAGTTGACCAGGCTAATAGGTTAACACTAAGTTTAGGGTTATGCTTACAGATAAGGACAGAAGGAACCAAAGACCTGAGTCTACTGCTATGTTAAAAGCAAGGACTAAAGATCTACAGTAAGTGCTGTTGTCTCTAGGGGTAATTGAGTCATCAACCCTTGAGCTAGCAGTGCTTCACTGAAGTGGTCTCCTGTGTTAGGGTTGGGGTTTAGGGCTGTGCTCACAGAAGATAACCTGGGGTATAGAGGCAGAGGTAAGTTTCTAAAGGGCTGTAGATAATTCAAAAATTGGCTGAGGATTCTTGGGTGTAAGCAAACTCACAGCTAGAGGGATAGGTTGGATGATAAAGTGGTTGTACTAGGTTTTTGTGGCAAGGTTTTGATGGGGGGATGGAGCTACAGGGGTGGCTTTTGTGAGAAGTTGCTAGAAGCTTCCCCAATGTCTGATAAAGCCAATACAGCCAACTCCAAGGCGGACCTGCCACTGGCCAAGGTTGAGCTAATCAGCAACAGTGGTAGCATCTCTGTAGTAACATATTTTAAGAAGGGGAAAAAGTTACCATGCAAGAGCAATTTCAGCTGGAGAGAGGAGCGAGAATGTGAGAGAAAAAACTCTGCAGACACAAAGGTCAGTGAAGAAAAAGGTGCTCCAGGTGCTGGAGCAGAGCTTCCCCTGAAGCCTGTGGTGAAGAAAATGGTCAGTCAGGCTGTCTCCCAGCATCCCATGAAGATTAACAGAGGAGGAAAGATGTATTCTGCAACCCATGGAGGACCCCACACTGGAGCAGGTGGATGTCCAAAGGAATCTGTGACCCCGTGGGAAGCTTGCACTGCACCAGGCTCCTGGCAGGACTTCTGGATCTATGGAGAGGACTCCACACTGGAGCAGGTTTGCTGGCAGGACTTGTGACTCTGCAGGGCATCCACACTGGAGCAGTCTGTCCTGTTCCTGAAGGACTGAACCTGATGGAAGGGCCCCAGGCTTCAGAGCTTGTGAAGAACCGTAGCCTGTGGGATGGACCCACATTGGAGAAGTACATGGAGGACTGTCTTCCATGGGAGGAATGCCACATTAGAGCAGGGGAAGAGTGTGAGGAATCCTCCCACTGAGGAGGAAGGAGTGGCAAAAACAACATGTGATGAACTGACTAGAACTCCCTATCTCCTTGTGCCACTCAAGGGAAGGAGGCAGAGAAGAAAATCGGGAACAAAGCTGGGAATCCTGGGAAGAAAGTAGGGGTTAGGGGAATGTGTTTTAAGTTTTGGTTTTATTTCTCATTATCCTACTCTGATTTGATTGGTAATAAATTGAACTAATTTCCATAAACTTAGTCTGTTTTGCCCATGACAGTAATTGCTGAGCGATCTCTCCCTGTCCAATGTATGAGCCTTTTGTTATCTTTTCTCTACTCTGTCCAGTTGAGGAGGTAGAGTGATAGACTGGTTTTTGGTGAGAACTGGCATCCAGACAGGGTCAACCCACCACATCAGTATACATGGGTCTGAGGAAGTTCAGAAGAGAGTAAAATGCAGCCTAAATATGGAGGATGAAGCAGGGTGCCAGCAGGGATTATTAGCATGTACTTTGCCTTGGGCTATTCTGCTAAGGTCGAGGTCAGGTTTAAGAACCACAGAATCAAAAGAAATAACCTGAGCAATGTTGCCTAGAAGGTGAATGCAGGACAATGGTAGTAGTAGGAACAAGTAACTCTCAGCCTTCCCAGTAGCACCCAATCATTTCTGTTCATCCTAAACAAAGATATCCTGTTCAACACTCCTGGCACCAGCCTCACATTCAGTGATCAGCCAAGCTTGCCACTCTCTTCTCTTCACAATGAGGATAACTTCTGCTTTTCTGAGACCAAACACCCGCCTTCCTCCTTGTCTTAGGCATTGGCAACAACCCCATCTGTTTTTACACTGTAGTTACCTGTATGCTAGGTGCAAACCATAATGCCTGCTCAGTAAGTTGAATCTGGCCTAGAAAAAAGTCAACACTGGATTCATGGCAGGAGGCACCAGCTTATTTTAGCTTTACAGAAAATCTCATCCTGCTTCTGAGCAAATCAAAGCGAATTTGCCTTCATATCATGTAACCCTTATCCAGATAAGCTCTTATAATCAGACTTCACCTTTTTCTCTTAACACTCTAATCCAGTAATGTTGAGCTGAACATAAATGAATTCTGACCCTTTAGCCCCAGGTGATGCTAACTCTTAGGTTTTAAAGGACTATAAGAACCAAACAAAAAGCCCTTTGTGAGCCAGATTGAGCCCTAACAATAGGCTTGATATCCTTGCTTACAGACCCTGGGGTGGTACAAAACTAATAAGGACGCTTTTGCCCACGTGGTAGTCATCCTACTTTTAAACATGTAGCAAGAACCAAGCAGAACAGAACATAAAGCTCAAGAGATCTTCAGCCCATGCTAAGCAAAACCCTCACCATTATGCTTTCCGCTGTTTTTTTTTTGGTTTTTTTTTTGGTTTGTTTTTTGTTTTTTTTTTTTTTTTTTTTAAAACCCCCATGAACAAATCAAAGCCCAGTGTTTTTCCTCCCGATGGCACCCCCACTTTTGCTTTTTTTTCCTGGT
>JAAGNO010008117.1:0-19444 GCA_033439905.1 Ceryle rudis
TACTTAAACTATTTTTTTTAATATTAATATTTATTAATATATTTGTAAGATCAGAATTCGGATGTTAACCACTATTTACTTACAGATACTGCTCCCAGCTGCAGGTCTCGTGCAACTGCAGGATGTGAAAAGGACTTGCTGTGAATTTTTGGAATCTCAGCTTCATCCTATCAACTGCTTGGGGATTCGTGCTTTTGCTGACATGCATGCATGCACAGATCTCCTGAACAAGGCCAACACATATGCAGGCAAGTATCACCAGTATAGCATATAGCTTGATATTTGTGTGTAGGTACACACATGTAGGTTCCACACCTTACGCAACCCCACCCAGAGGAAACCCAGTTAATGTCCAGGATATTGCAGAGACGTATCTTCTGATAAAGAGTGCGTTTAATATGAGCGCCTTTAAGAGAAATAAAGTATCCTGTCTGGAACATAGTTATAATGCACAAAGGGGCAGCACCTTGATGGCTTATCAGGGCCATACAGGGTCCAAGCAATTTGTCACCCAGAAAGAAGCTAGCTTGCTGTTTAAAATTTTGCACTGTCACTTAGGGAACAAAATCAGGAAAGGAAAGTTAAAATTCTGGCAAGTGCCACAAGCTAAAGTCTGTAGGAACTACATAGTGGAAGAATGAAGATGGGGGCATGCAGGAGGATAGGGCTATCTGTACACTGCCTGAGAAGTGAGAAACATACCATGAGTATTGAGTTATCCACTTCTGAAAAAATCTTACTCATCTAGCCCAAGACTTGAAATTTCCTACTACTAAGGGTACCTGTAGTCTTATTCTTCTACTTTGACATAAAGTAACTGTATAGCATAGCCAGCAAAGTTGCACTTTCCATGTAAATCATGGAATTTTTTTTCTGGGGGGAAAAAAAGCTCATGTAATTCTTAATTTTATTACTAAAAGGACATTGTCATGGTCATCATAAAGACTGCATTATTTACATTTGTAAGAGGGCTGGCATGTGTCAAGTCTTGACATTTTTGAAAATTAGGTTTTTGTTTTGCTCGCCGTTGTGAATGAAAAAGTAATTCTGACTCTGTGGTAAACAGTAGTGTGTTACAGGGGCAACAAGGGAGAACAGGTATCTCCTGTTTCTTGATGCTGGTGAGGCCCTAGGTGGAAAAATGTTGAACCCAACTTCAAGATAGATATAAACAGGCTGGAGTGTATCCAAGGCTGTCTAACGTGAACGTACTGAGAAAACAGGCTGACGTATGACAAAGACTGTGAGAGAAGAGAGTACTTTCAGTCAAGGAACTAAAAGGTTATGAGGCTGAGCAGTGCAAATGTTCTTGTGTGTAAAAACAACTGAGAATAAGTAAGCTTAACTTGGGAGGTATTTTTAAAGTCATTTCAGATATTAAGGAAAAATGTAATTATAAAAATAACACAGATCAGGCGAGCTTTCTGTGGAAGCTACAGGCTCTCCACTGCTAGGCAGCTGTAAAAAAAAAAAAAAGGCAGATTAGACTAACTTCTCATTTTGGTTTGCACATAAATGTGATTTAGATAAAACTAGGTGATTTGAAATTCATTCCAGCTTGCATTTCTATGAGTCTATGAAGGATAAAATACTTTTTTTTTCCCCTTTATATTCCAAATACGTTTTCTGCTGTTGGAAAATTACATATGTGTAGTTTCAGAGAGTGTATTACTAAAATGGTCATTTTTAACATAATGGATTAAAACCTTGTTTAACTGCTCTTGATGTCAATAAAGGTTGTAAAATGTAGATTACTAAAAAGTTAGCAAACCATTGTGTAATCTTATGAGTTACTAGCATGACACTGTCACCAAAATTTAAGGCTTTTAACTTACGTAAGTAGCAATGATTTTAGTGTTCTGTGTGTAGAGTGCCTTGGGGTCTTGACGTTTGGGTCAGAGGTTGAGAGTAACTCTTGTGTATGCCTCCTTACATGCAGCTTGCACTCTCTGCCAGTCACAGATCTTTTCCTGTCTTTTCAGTGTTTCTTGGATGTTTCATTTCTGCTTCAGGTTCAGCAAAACTGAATTGCTTTCCATCTAAATATCTTTCCCTTCTCCTCATCACTGGTGACTTCAGTGTTCTCCCAGTCATCCAAGTTCATAAACCTGACAACTTTAACACTCCTCCACTATTTTCTCTCAACATGCGTTCCTCTATTTTGTTTCTTCCCTCCCTACAAAATCTGTTCTACATCATATTTCTCTTTTGCTGCGATGTAAATCCATCTCTGATGTAACTTCCTTTCTGTCTGCTAAGGTAATTTTACTGCTCTTGCGATATTCCTTTTCCCACCGGATCAAATTCCTACCTCTCATCCTTGGCTTTTCCAGTTCAGCAGAATTACACTCACTTAACTTTTTTATTTCATATCTCTGTCTAATACGTTAGTGCTTGGAACGAAACTTCTCTTTCTTCTGTAATCAAGCCACCTTCCATTTCTGTCAAATTCCTCCAGACAGCACTTTTTCTCATCTGAGCTTCCCTTTTTGGTCACTGTATTCTTGGAGTCCTGCTGGCCTGTAGCATGAGCTGCCAGCTCAACTCCTACTGTGTTTTTGCCATATCTGTGTGGTGAATTTTAAAGCAAAGCACACTCTGTTCTTACTCTTGAGATATATATGCTGTGCATAGTCAGGGCGTGAGATATTTCATCACATTGCACTCTGTGCACTGCCTTCCTTAATCCCTAGCACTCCATCAGGCTTAGTGTGAGAGGAATATAAAAAAGAGAATTAAGCCCAAAATACTGATAAGGCTGAAGAAACAACTAAGAATGGTTGTGTTGCTTTTTATAACTTTTCTAAAATGTACAGTGACCAATTAGCATCATTAACTATTAGTACAGAGTTAAACCTGAAGATTTGCCTGAAATAGAGCACGAAGTACTTCAATTCATATGTCTAGGTCCAAACAATAGGCTTTTCATTGCATTGAGTAATTTTAGACAACATAAAAAGAAGGATTTTGATGAATTCTTTCAGTTTTCTTAATTCCTAGAAAAACTGTTTTCTAGTATAGAGTTGGGTCTTTTTTACACACTTCTAGGACTTTATAGTATCTCTGTCAAGAATGGATGTTTCAGGGGGAGAAAAAAAAAAACCCAACAAAACAACCAAAAAACCCAAACAAAAACAACCAACCCCTCCCCAAAAAACCCAAACAAAAACAACCAACCCCTCCCCAAAAAACCCAAACAAAAAAACCCAACCAGAAATGCAGCAAACTCATATGATTGTGTCCATCTACAGAATATATTGGTTGCTGTCTTAAGTTTGAAACTGAGGTACACAAATCAGCCACACTCAGGGGTTGTTAATGTAGTGAGATTGTGTTCAAATTATTTGTAACAATTTAAAAAAAAAAAAGGCAAAAGCTATTCCAGTTCCTTCTGGAAGTGCTTTGTAGCACATACCTTACTGAAGTTTTAATGTGTATGTGACTAAGTGGCTTTGTGACAACTGTATGTAGACTATTATGCAAAAATTTTAAATATTTTTGTCTTTGAGTAATAGAATGTCAAGTCCGAACAGCTATCATAATTTTGACCTCCTGTGCAGTAGGAAGCAAGGTGTATATTTGTGAACTAGAGTTAATATTCAGACATTTAGTGTTTTAGGGAGCACCTTCTGATATACCTGTTGCTTAATTTTGAATTTTAAAGTATTTTTTCCAACTTCTGTTCTGACTATACCCTAGTAACTTCTGAACTACTTCATTTGCTTCTAATCAATCTTTGTTCGATTTATTAGTTGAAGTTAATATTTCTATAAATTACTTTCTAGAAATATAAAATCTAAGACCCTGGCAAGACCCTGAGTGCAATATTTATTAAATGTGTTTGAGAGCACAGGTACTATATCCAAATTGTAACCCTACCTGTCAGGGTTATCAGGCATCTTTTGTCGTGCTCAGACAGACTCTGGAAGCAGCATACAGAGAAGTGAAAATGAGAAGGAAGCTCTTTGTTGGTCTCATCTGGGACTTGCAAGCTACTAGGCTGAGCACTGGCATGCTCAGTCCTCCTGGTAGAAGCACTCAGGGAGGAAGGGTTGGCATTTGTTTCTCCTTGGAACAGGCTGATCATCAGTCTTTCTGGATTTCTGTCTACTAGCTCCCTGATTTTCTTCTGTATGCTTTTATATCTTTCCAGGTCAATGTTTTTCCTCTTGAATTTTCAAGCTGCTTCTTCCTGCCTGTATCCCAGCCATCATCATTTCTTTCCCCGCCCCTGTTTTTATCTCAAATTTATCTTTGTGCTTTATCAAGGCTCGCTCCTAAAAGTGAAAAAAATGTTCTTAAAAGCATGAGCCAAGGATACGTGGCTGTACCATTTCATAGTTAGAGACAGATGAACTCCCAGAAGGTCATTTGGGATTAAGGCTTCAGAAACTAGAATGAATACAGAAAGGGATTTTTAGATTGAAAAAGCAGTGAAAATATTTCCCTGCTAAAGAAAATGAAAAGCATATTTGGATGTTTGACAGGACAAGGGGTAATGGTTTTAAACTAGCAAAGGGTAGATTTAGGTTAGCCATTAGGAAAAAGCTCTTTTAATATAAGGGTGATGGATCACTGGAATAGGTTGCCCAGAGAGGTGGTGGAGGCCCCATCCCTGGAGACATTCAAGGCCAAGCTTGATGAGGCTCTGAGCGGCCTGACCTAGTTGGAGATGTCCCAGTTTATTGCAGGGGGGTTGGACTAGATACCTTTAGAGGTCCCTTCCAACCCAATACATTCTATGATTCTGTGTTTAACTTCTCCCAGTCTTTATTTTCTTACACTTGCTATTTTATATTTAGGAAGAAGAGGCAGGGAGATAGTTCTGCATATAGACTTCTGCTATTAGTAGAATAAAAACAAAAGGATGCCAATGTAGATGAGAAGTTATTAGAAAAGCAAACTCTGGAAATTCCTTCCAGTGGTAGTAAAAACCAAATTTTCATTAACATTGGAGCTTCCCAATCCTATGATGAGGTCAATCATCCTCTAGCAGCGTGTGAAATTTCTGTAAGTTAGGAGAGTAATTTATATGCACCTATGCTGCCTATAGAGAGATCGGAAGAGAGTGGACAATTGATATAGATTACTTTGAATGAGCTTCTGTTACAATTAAACCTTTTGAGGTGCTACCTGTTCTCATGATGTTCCAGAACACAGCCCTGCTCTGGGGCACTTGCACGGTCAGGGACTACATAGGATGCTTCTCATCCTCCTTGTGGCAGGATTCCTACGATGAGTATGTGGCATGAGTGCTGCTTGTCCATCCTCCGTTTTAGTCTGGGATACAACTTATAAGTCTTAGAGGATGTTCACAAAATATTTTTTCCCAATAATATGGTGTGTTTCATAGTTGTCATGTTATGTAAAACCCAAAAGTAGATCGGTAAAGCCTTTTAATGAAGAGGGGTATGCCATCTTGGACTAGATAGACACATGCTCTGTCCTTAGGCCTTGACATATTTCATAGGTATAATCAAAGAATAATAATGTTCTCCCTTCATAGGCTGCTACAGGATTACCTGTGGAAGAAGTGTCTTTTGAGGACCAGCTTTACACAGCAAACTTTTGTTAGGGGATCTTAGCATGTGTTGTGAAGCAGGGATTGATGTGTTGTACTTAACTATGGGATACGGAGTCACTGATTCTGGTACTCTTGAGTTTAGAAATTTGAGCCCTGATTAGACTGGGAAGTGTGCGTGTCTTCTGTAGACTATTCTTTTGTACGTTCGTGTGCATGAGATTGGAAGGACATAGTTAGCAGAGTCGTTCTTATGATTCTATTTTGAGTAGCAATGTCTGTTGCTATGCTGCTGTTACCTTGGCTGCTATGAATTTCATGGTGTTCTCAAACAGTTACTTAAGCATAAAACTGACAAGTAAATCAGATTTAAAAAAAAAAAAAAAAAATCTGTCATATTTAGCTTCTGATGGTTCTCCAACTGACAGAGCTTGTGTCTATCCTTCGGTAACAAGGCTGGAGTTCCTGCTTGACCAGATATTTTAGGCCATTAGTAAAGACCTTTTGTCCCAAGCCAAAAAAAATCACAATGTGACACTGTGAACTGTAGCAGTAATTTTAAAAACTAATTTTTGCTAAACATTTTGTTTCTTTCTTCTTGTTTTTGTCATTGTTCTTTTAAGTGAACTTAAGACTTAGATCTTTCCAAGCTCCCATGCTCTGCATTGCTCGAAACCAAGGGATTATCAGTTCAGAAAGAAGCTACATTTCTGGAAGGTTCCAGCTGGTTTTGTAGCTTTATCACATCAGAAAGATGCAGGTGTACTACATTTAGTTTATAAAATATATCATCATTGGTTTTCTGGAACAGAAATAGTTGTCTTAAACCAGACAAAAGACACTTATGAGACTGGACAGATTTGATTGTGATATTTTCTTTCACACTGTAATATATATTTGATTACTTTCATGAAATATATAGGGAATATGAGGGGTTTTCCCCTTTTTCCAGCTGCCGCCTCTGGTACTAATAAGCTCTGACAATGTTTTTATGTGTGTTAATGTGGCTTTGGGAGATCTTTGGGAGAAGATTTCTGAAAGCATACAAAATGTTAAGAAGATATCCGGAAATGGATATTAAGTGTTATCAGCTGCTGGAAGACCTGAGAAAAATCTTAGAAAATGACTGAAGCCTATTAATGCTGGAACAGAAATGTAATCTGTCTTCAACAATGTCATACACAAACACTGACAACAGCTACTGTCATAAAACAGAAGGGCGAAGATGGATTTCCAGGCTTTTATTTTTGGCCACCACGATTCACTGAAAGGTTTTTTTTACTCTGAGGGAACTTCAGGAGACCTTTGCTTCTGTACTTGTTTATTCCATTCAGTAAAGGCAATTGAGCCAGAGAAGGTCAAACTGTAGGTATATAAATGACTGAAATAGTGTTTGTGAATTACTCCACAAATGTTTATCGCATAAATTGTCCTGTGTAGATTTCAGATGTAGCTTCCCTCCTGATGTCATTGGAAAATATAAAGTTAGTGTCATTATCTTTATGGCCTGCATGACTATGTGCCTTCTGGATAGAAGAGGTAGGTTGAGTGCTTATTGCTGCTGTGTGCACCTATAATACACTTCCAGACTCATAATGGAAAATACCAAAGAATGGTACATTTACAGCTCCTATTATCTTCCTGTGCCCTCCACACTGACATGGTTTATTGTACTTCCAAACATTGTGTTACTCACCCCTTTCATGTTGTTAAGAACTTCCTCTTTGTCCTTCTAGTTTGTCCCTGAAGCTGAAGTCCAATCCTACTGGTACAGGGCAGACAAGGACAGATTTTTAGCTGTTCAGATACAAACTGTCTCTTATCAGTTGCGAAAATGTGAAAATCTGTTTGTCATATGCAATTGGAACAGATATTTTAGAAATGTCCTAAAATGGAAGGGTTGGGTTTTTTTTTTTTAAAGACAGATTTGAGTTTTGATAATAAAGAAGTAGAATTCCACTTGCTTAGCAAATGGGAATTTGGGAGCCAAGACTCTGCATCTCCTAAGCCAGCTTGTTTCCAGGCTGGCTGACTCTGGAGCCAGATGGCTTCAATGTCTGGGTAAAGTGGCAAGAAGCATGGCAGGATTCCAGTACAAATTTGACAAAGTCCCACACTGTGTGGAAAATTCTGATTTGGAAGAAAAATAATTTTATTCTCTCATTAAAACTTCCAACTGGATAGTTTTATCCTTTTTCTTATCTAGGAGATGTGCATGAAGAAAGTGAATGCAACAAATAAATTATGTAATGCAACAAATAAAAGCAAGCTAATTTGAGATTTTGCAGGGGACAGATGCATGAAATATTTAATCATGTCATAAATTTAATGATGTTTGATGTTAGTATCTCCAGAGTATCTAAGCTTACAGGATGTGAGCAATAATATGGGATAATACAAATTCTAAACCAGAAGGCAAAAAAATACACACACCCCCCAGTACCATTTTTCTCTTCTTCTGTCCTAAAGAGAATCTAAGTGAGATTTTTGGAACTTTTAGTATTGAGTCATATTATTTCAAATATGCTGATATCCTGCTTGTTAAAAGAAAGCAAAAGGTTTGAATTTTATAAGCATTACTTTTATATGTAATAAAATAATGCCTTCTGTCTTAAACACTTGATCAAGTTTAGATAAATTACTGGTGGTGTTTTAATTGGTGGTGTTGCATTTCCATATTCTTTTTTAGTTTCTTATTATTTTGAATAATAGATTTAGCTGTGATTTCAATTGGCTTCTGCCAAAAGCTTATCTATTAATGAGTTGGTTTTGGAAACAAGGGATTTGGTTTTTAAGAAAACAGTGGTTTCACTTTATCTCTTTTTTTTTTTTTTTTTTTGATGTCTAAAATTTATATAGCAATCTGTTCTCCTAATTCTCTTTTTTTTTTTTTTCTGAAATTCATTTGGCTAAGGATTCATTTCCAGGTATTGTTTGAGAACTGGAGCCCGTAGCTGTTGACTGAGTAGTTTGTTTTAATATGTCACCTTTTTTTGTGTTTTGGTTTTTTTCCCACTCTTGTTTATTCTCTTTGCCATGTGCCTTGTTTTATTCTCTAAGCACAGAGGCTGACCTCCAGTAAAATAGTCTTAGTTTTTGGTCAGGTACTGGTTTTGGTTTTTTTGGTTTTTTTTTTTCAGATTTTCTTCTACAGTTCTTAGCATGAAAACAGGAGACAGCCTCACATTCATTTTATTACTTGGAAAATTCTCAGCTTTTACTGTTCTGTTTTAGAGGCTGTTTCTCTTCCTGTTTAAAGTGTGCCATAAATCTAGATCAACTCATATACAAAATGCCAAGCTTTTGTATTCAAGTCTATAAAATTGACTGTTTTCAAAGTGTGTCCTGTTGGATGTGATGCATTGTTGAATTGACTTTCTCAAGGGAAGATGAACGTGGCTTCTGAATCTCAGATGTGTTTGATATTTGGATGAGTATTGCTGCTTCTTTCTTAACTCAGCTTCTGAGTACAGTCAGGCATGATATTATGTGGCAGTTTCATCCAAAATTTGGAGTTTATCATAAAACTAATTAATGCAAATTACATTTCCAAATTTCTATTTGCCATATGCAAATAGTAAAATTAATCAAATACTTATTTTCAATAAGTGTACCTCAGAAAATTCTACTTTCAGTTAAAGAAATTGTTTATTTGTAGTCTGAAAAGCAAACAGACAAAGATATGTAAGGATTGAAAAAGTAGTGATGGTGTTAAAAAAAAATTTCTGTGTGTCCATCATAAGAGAGTGCTGCATAATTGGAGGGACTTGTAGGATAATGATTGCATGAATGAAGAGACTGTTACGATGAGGGACTGAAAAGGCCAGGGACTGTCTACTGTAAATAGAGATGAAAGCTTAAAAAGGAATGTAGAATAATGAACGATTTTGATTAGATGGGTTGCAGCTTTCCCTATCATTGTATTCAGCATTAGAACATGGAGATATTAATTGAAAACTGGTTAATAGTAAATTGGGTGTTAAATTTAGATGTCAGGTTTTGGGTTTTTTTAATGAGGCTGTGGTATTATTACTGTGGGAAAGTGTTAAGAATTTAACTGGATTCAAAGGGACTGGACTGTATCTCACTAAAATAATTGTTCAGTACAATATCATCCTTCTGACTACCAATCTAATCTGTCATCGTTATAGTGAGACCTTTATGGAACAAGGTTTCATTGTCATACTTTTCATATATATTCTTGGACTTCAGTCTGGAAGGGACCTCTAGAGGTCATCTAGTCCAACCCCCTTGCTGAGAGCAGGGACATCCTCAACTACAGCATTCAACATTCTTTAACTTTTTTTAACAGCTTAAGACAGTTTGTCAAGCTTGGAGTCTTAACTAGAGTAGCACTACTGGAGTGATAGAAAAGACTTTTAAAAAGTTCTTCAGTTTGAATATGTTTGATGGCCTTCTTTTACTGCCTTTTTTTACTTCCTAATTTTGAGTGGATTCTTAAATTTGCAGTGACAGTTGGCCCTTCTAACTTCTGTCAGGAATAGTAGGAGAGGGGGAAAATAACATTTAACTGGATGGAGCTACTTTTTAAGCAATCAAATAGCTTAAAAAGCCATTTTAAGGAAGGCTGAGGACAACAGAATAACTGTAGGGAAACTTGATAAAGATACATGCTCTAAGTTAAAAGAAAATGCCTGGTTCAACTAAAACATAGAATTTTGTAATTTGTGTTTCAGTTGAGGTATTAAAAAAAAAAAAACAAAACCAACACATAAAAAACAAACAAACAAAAAAACCCCAAACCCCCACCAAAATAGGAAAAACTACACATCTTACACTGCAGAGATTGTGCTATATCATATTTTTTGACCTTGAAGCAACTCTGAGAAATAGAACAGGATCCAGACTTGTAGTTTGATTTGACCTACATTAGACTGTAAAACTACTTGTCTGTTCCCATGAATCAGCCATTGTTAATCTTGAATTGCAGGTTGAAAATATGTTTGTCAGTGGCACAGAGAGCGTATTCTTTTCCGGAAATCTTTTTTGCTGTATTTGTGTGTACAAAGTTAGCAAAATGAGATTTAAGTAATTGTCAAGGATAAATGCTGAGCTAAACAATGCTGGAAATATTAAATTGCTATGGTTGCTACTTTAAATACAATGTGTTGTAATGGTTCAGTTATTTGTAAGAATTTTTAAATATGAAAGCTGGTAGTGAGACCAAGCCTTAACCTGTATAAAATGTTTTCAGGTATTCCTTCTCGATATGACAAAATAGCATGTGTATTGACTTGTTTTCCTCTATTTTTCCTCTGCTGCTTTAATGATTGTTGTGGGATGCACTTAGCACTGTATGTCAGAGTACTACTTTTCCTCCAAACAGAGCAGCACTTTTCTGATGTCGTACTTAGTGAAGAATACCTCAATCTTGGTGTAGAGCAGGTGTGCAGTCTTATATCCAGTGACAAACTCACAATTGCCTCAGAAGAGAAGGTAAGACCATCTGTGTCCCAGTATTTATTTATTTTTTAATCTTTTGGAGTGAGAGAGTGAACTTGCTCTCACTGCTCTCGCACTCTTGTTTGGATGTGTTCTTTGCTTCCTCAGTGAAATCAGGTGTGTATTGTGCTCCTGTTTAAAAGATTTTTTTCCAAAAGTATTGTCAGTCTGATGCTGAAAACTAAGCCCAGCTCTTAAAAATCCTAAAATTGTATTAAATCAGACAACCCTTTGTTCTTTGGGAAGAAGAAAAAAAAAAAAAAAAATTAAATGGATTCCTTGTCATCTTCAAGCAGAACAAATAGAATACGTGCTGTGAGTCAGATACACAGGATTTAGTTTACCAAAGGACAGCTAACTCAAACCCAGTAGTTTGAAGAGTAAGTATATGCCATCTAATAACTTTAGCATCAGCAGCCTCACAAATGTATTAAAGCACTATATGTGTATGTGAGCCGTGTAGCGTAACTGAACAACTGTGGGTTGTAAAGGAGTTGCCCAGGTAGCTTGGTATAACCAAACTTGAGTTTAAATATGTGTTGGCTCACCTTTAGCTAGATCTCATTCTTTTAAAGCCATTTTTTAAACTTTTGTGACCTTTACTAAGCCCAGTGTATCTCTTTGAACCTCTAATGGTTTTCAGGTTGTAGATGTATTCATTTTTGAATCCATCAATTTAATCTATGTAGGTTTTCCCTTTTCCAAGGAGTACACAGTTGTGCTAACACCTCTGTTCAAATGAGGCTAAATTGTATTCAAAAGCATGTTTGAGTACTCATTTGCATGGCTAGGTAGTGTGTGTCATGTTAAAACTTTTTTTTTTTAACTGTGAATTGAAGACCTGCATAAACTGCAACTAGCAAAGTCCTGTTGGTGTTCCCATAGTACCCTGAAGGTCTGGTTTAATCACTTTGATTTGTGATGCTGCTTCTGGGGAGTATAATTAAGGTTTTAATGCTGTGGTTTATGATGAGCTGCTGTGCAGTAGAGGAGAAACTAAGGTTGGCATTGCTTCTCCTAGGAAGACTTGGTGCTAAGTCATTTGAATGATGAAGTGGCAGGTCGATTTTCTAAGGAAGGAAGAAAAGTATGAGGATTGTAATACCCCTGCTGTTGTGTTGTGGTTTGATATCTAGTTTTATTGGATTTTTCCATCTCAAATTATTGTGTACATTTTGTCAATGTAGTCCAGCTATCCTTGAAACACCAGTAGCAGAGTGATATAAAAAGAGACGGGCTACTGCACTTTGAGAATTTTTTTACTGGGTAAATAAGGAAATACTGGGAGCTGTAACTGCTATTGTCTTTTCTCCTGTTAGGAATTTTAGTATAAACAAAAATTAGTTTTGAAGGCACACTGGTATTTTCATACTACTGAATTTGTAAGTCAAGAGACTCGCATCTGTTTGTTTCCTGGAAGGTATTTGAAGCAGTGATAGCGTGGGTAAACCATGACAAAGATGTAAGGCAGGAGCTAATGGCACGCCTGATGGAGCATGTTCGTCTGCCTTTACTTTCCCGTGAATATTTAGTTCAGGTAAGCAAAAAAGGAATACTGATTGTTTTGCATGTGAACTTTCCAGTTGGTGTTTTTGTTTTGTTTGGTTTGGGTTTTTTTAAGCCAGATGGATAATCTTAAACAATCATGTACTGATAGTAAAAAATAAACAGACAGCTATCATTATATGTGCATGCACACACGGAGTCAAGTAATGGATTGTTACATTGAGGGTATCATATTTATCTGTTTAGCTGACTGCTGTCAGGCTACACTAGTAATCTGAATGATTGAATTAGATGAGATCAAGTTAGATTCATTTTTAATATACTTGATACAACGCTTCTTTTAATAAATTAACGTTAAATTTCAGAATTGAATCTAAGTTGGTTAGGACTTGCTGATAAAGGAAACATTTCTTTAAGGGAAACATTTCTTTACCTGGTTCAGATAGAATATATTTTTTTCAAATTTTAAAAGTTCGTTTTGAATTTTTAGGTGTCAGGTCAAATATTTAGGATTGAAAATATCAGGTCACTATTAACATTGATTAACATAGGTGTAGTGGCAGCTTGGTGGGTGCTTATTTTAGAAAATCTGGTTTTGTGGCAAGAATTTCCTCAAATTTGTTTGGGTTGTTTTGGGGTTTTTGTTTTGCTTTTGTGGGGTTTTATGTTCTGTTTTGCTGTTGCAGTTTCTCTGCTGTTGTGGGGTGGCTTACTAGGTCACTAAATTCTTCTCCCCGACCCTTCCCTTAAAGTGTTCTGTACTCTCTGTGTTTGAGGAATCAAGAAGAGTGCCTGATTGTGAGGAAGCAATTTACCTCACCTAACACTGTTTCCTCTACTTACTAATTTAGAGAATCAATTTTTTTTGAGTTTTTTGATTGCACATTGCCATCACATAAATTTTTGTCTAACTGTGGTTAAATTACAATATAAAAAAAAAAATCCAAGTAATCTGCATTTGTGTGCTATAACACAGGCTTTATTACATTTCAGACTGTTATTTGTGATTGACTTCCTTAACATGCTCAGACCTTGTTACACTTCTATTAATAAACAGAGAGTTGAAGAAGAAATACTGGTTAAGAACAGCAGTGCTTGTAAAGATTACCTCATTGAAGCTATGAAGTATCACTTGCTGCCAACTGAGCAACGAGCACTGATGAAAAGCACTCGAACGAAATTACGAACCCCTGCTAGCCTTCCGAAAGTAAGACCCTTATTTTTCCAACGTACTTATTTTGAAGTCCATTTTAACCGATTTCATGAGAACATGACCGTCACTTGGGTTATTGCAGTAGGAAAATTTCATACCAGAAGTACTTATCACAAAAAATATAATATTATGGAGCTTTATACTCCACACTACTTGTGATATAGATGGTTTAGTCTCCCATCTATTCCCCCTACATACATACCTCCTGCCCATCCTAAAAAAAAGATAAAAAATGGGGGGCTTTTAGAGTAAACTCTTCAGCATTTGAGAAATGCACAATTGTGAACCTGGTGTTAGAGAGGTAGTAAGCCTATTTCTTAAATAAAAAACCCTACAACAAAACAAACAAAAAATCAACAAAAAAAGGACCGCTAACAAAGACCAATGCTTCTGAGTTGGGACATTTATTACACTTTTAGTTAAATATAGTCAGTTTAGAAGAAAACTGAACAACGATCAGATATTATCTTCTTTCCAGTGAAGAATTTTTCTCATACTACTATTATGTCACCTGCAGTAATGAAACAGGAGATTCCATTCAGCAGATTTCTCTCAAAGGAACCAGATAATGCTGTTCTGTGATGGATGGTCACAGTTCCATTGAACATCATAGATGTTGAATTCTCATACCTGAGATAAAGCAGGATTTGCCCCATTCATGGGAGGTCTACCTAGACTCAGTTGCTTCCTGCTTTCTTATCTCAGATATTTCTTCTGGTCACAATGATTACTAATTCCATGTGGTGTTTGGTTTTTTTTTTAAACAATTTTGACTAGTGTTCAAGTCTCAAATTTCTTATTTAGGAGAACCCTGGAAGATTGTCATTTACAGAACCTTGTTTTATTTTTTAATGTACTTCTTTATCTTTCAGGTACTCTCATATATGCAAAAAATTAATAACTATTATTATCTCCCTTTTAGTTGATGATGGTAGTTGGAGGACAGGCACCAAAGGCAATTCGTAGTGTCGAGTGCTATGATTTTAAAGAAGAACGCTGGCATCAGGTGGCTGAATTGCCTTCCAGAAGGTGTAGAGCAGGTAAATAATGTCTGGTATTTTTTGTTGCTCTTGGTAATGCTTCAGAAATTAGGTGGCTGTATAAAGCATGTGCACTGTTCTAAAGAACATACAAATATATTTATCTGAGAAGGGCTAAGCCTTGAATTATCATACTTAAAAGTCGAATTGCTTGCTAATCTGGAGCAATACAAGTTTGATAACTTGTTCTTAATTTGTGCTTCAGTTTGTAATCTCTAAAATGAACTGCTCTAGTATCTCCCATAGATACAAAGGATAAATAAATTTAAATATTACTGCAGTGTGATAATGAGTAATTATGCTATTAAAGTACCCTATTGTTATTAAATGACATGGAGAATGTGAAGTGACCAATGACTACTAAGAATGTGAAAATGTGATCTTAAAGCAGCCAAGATATCTAAGTAAGAAGAAATTCAGCAAGCATGATATTCAGAAGTTTGAGTAACAAAAACGTGTCAGAACTTCTAGTGCTTAATCTGCATGAAGTGTGGCTCTACAGCACCGTCAAAAGCCTGATAGTGTGGTGAGTACTGTAAATTGTGTCAAACATTTTAGGACAGTAGGGAATATAATTACAATTAGGAAACTAGGAATTGTGATTAGGAATTACAATTAGGAAATTAGGGAATACAAATACAATTAAGGAACTTAGGACAGTAGGGAATACAATTAATTGACAAAGAGGCTAAAATGTTCATCTTTCCTCCCTGTTTCCTTTCTCTAGGAATGGTATACATGGGAGGCATGGTTTATGCCGTTGGTGGCTTCAACGGGTCTTTGAGAGTTCGCACAGTAGATTCCTATGATCCAGTGAAGGATCAGTGGACAAGTGTTGCCAATATGCAAGACAGGAGAAGCACCCTGGGAGCTGCTGTATTAAATGGCCTTCTTTATGCTGTGGGAGGATTTGATGGGAGTACAGGTATTTTTGCCTTTATACACTGTTGATTAGCTTTGAGTACTCTTGACATAATTGTATCAAAATTGAACATCTCTTTCCCAGAAGCTGCGATGAGCATGAGGGTAGCCTGGCATCCTCTGGTGTAGAATGTGCTTCAGTGCTTTAGGTCACATCCTTCTTCCTGAACAGTGGACTGTTTGCTCCCATCTAAGATTTTGGGCTTAAGGACTAGTGAATCTTTGACAAGATCTCTTTTATAGTCTACAGACCTTAATTCATGGAAGATGTGAGCAAAAAAATTACCCGGTCTCTCTGGTCCTGTTTGCATATGAAATATGCCTCTGCATTTTCATGTACTATGAATAGAATTAAGAACAGATTTCTCTGACCTGTGGGAAGATCTTGGACATACACTGTTCGTTCTCTTCACAGATGCATTAAAGCATTTGTTCAGAGGTGGGCCTTTTCCTTAATAACTATTACCAAAGCATATGTAGGAGAGAGCATTATGACTTAATTATAAAAGAGAGGGGAAAACAAAAATGCAGGAAAGAACTTTTCAGGGTTCCACAAAAGCTTTTATCAATGTGCCCACTTTCAGAGACCAAGAACGGATTGACTCTAATTGGCTGCCTTTTGCACAATTATTAACAGTCCTTGAAATAATTTGAACTTTCAGATATGAAGAATTTTCTGGGAGGGAGACAGTATGTTGTACCTAGATTTATAGAGAAATTAATGTTATATTGTCTTCGTAGGTTTATCATCAGTTGAAGTTTACAACTTAAAGACTAATGAGTGGTTTCATGTAGCTCCAATGAACACAAGAAGAAGTAGTGTTGGTGTAGGTGTTGTTGGAGGTAAGTTGACAAATGGTATTAAAAATAAAGGTGGGGGAGAGATGCAATCATTTACCATCCTACCTTTTCCCACTTTGGAAAACATACTTCAGATTTCTAGTTTTGCTCAGTGTTGTAATTCAAATGGTATAACCAATATATGATCCTTCTACTTGGGTTTCACCAGCTTTTAGCATAGTTGTTTTAAATATTTTTTTTTTTTCAGAGCTTCAATTGTGCCTGAGGCCAGCTGAGGAGAAGCTCACTAAGCGTGCATGCTCTAGGTTACACACGTCAGCAAAGCTAGAAGGCCTGGTGACTGAAGTGGTGACCTTATAAATTGGTCTTTAGTAATGCAGCAGTGCAGTATTGTCACCTCTGTTATCTGTGGCTGACTGCTGGTTGCATGTTGGGGATGATCTCAAGGACAGTTCCAGGAAAACTGCTGACTTTCAAGTCAGCTTAGTGCTGAATAGATTGGATGTCACTGCACAGTGCAGACCTGGGCTGGTTCTTGGGTTTAAAACAGATTTAGGCATGTGTTTTTACTGCATAGGAACCACTGCTGTTTCTGATCTGAAAACAGGCTGTACAAGTAATGTTCATCTGAATACTTTTATATGTTTAGGAAGCCTATTTGTGGGCTTCCACTGTTGGAATAATTTGAATTATCTGACTTTTGAACAGTTCTTAATTTAAAGCGGGGTAAAAGTACCTTTGTATTTCAGCTAGGCAGTTCAAAATCTCTTGACTCGTGTTGTTCTTGTTAGGATGTAAAAGGCAGCCAGTGTCTAAAAATGACAAGAACTACAGTGTACTATCTTTAAACAAAATAGCCAGTAACTGATTGATGATAAGTACTAATTAGAAGCTAATTCAGAGAGCAGTGCCTCCCTCTCTGCCTGTGTACCAGTCTGTGTGCTTTAGAAATTTGTAGGTTTCTGTTGGTTATCTTTCTAGGTAAACTGTATGCTGTTGGTGGCTATGATGGGGCATCACGTCAGTGCCTTAGTTCAGTAGAATGCTACGATGCCAATACAAATGAGTGGACCTATGTTGCAGAAATGAGTACTAGACGGAGTGGAGCAGGTGAGTGGCTGAGAATCTATTATCCTTGTACAACTGAAACAAGTTTGTGGGCTTGAAATGTGTCTGAAAATATAAAAGGTAAGCTAAAGTCTGAGTGTAATGGCATTTGCTAGTCTTAGATGGCTGATACACTGCAGGTAATAAATTCGAAACTGCCCTGGAGAGTAAGATTCAGCCTGTTAATAGTAAACATCTTTCCTTGCTTTTTCATACTTTTCTTATTTCTCTTCTTCCCATAACTTCTGATGTTTTTAACATGCAGACTAATAGGTGTGGATTGTGCCAAGCAATTTAATGTCACCTCAATACCAAACTATGAAAATCTACATGGCCAGGATGAAAAAATGTCTTTACTTCTAAGATGTCTCTTTGCCAGTGTAGGAATGATTTTTCTAATAGTGTTTCCAGGTTGACTTGATGTGTGAACTGTGACTGGATTTCCAGCTCTTTGAAGGACTTGTTCTGCATTCTGATTCACTGCAGGAAATTTTGTCCTTGTTCATTCTTAAGTTTGTATTACTGTTTTCATCCTATTACTTCCACTTATGTACCCTTTGTTTCATCTTCAGTAATTCTTCTCATCACCCGGTGTTTACATCCTTTGGATATGTATAGGCTACTACATGCTATCCTACTTTACCATTTAGCCAAGGTATATGCATTTATTTCTTTATAATCTTAAAAAATCCCCCTTTTTTTTTTCTTTTCTCTGAGATCCCCCCCTTTTTTTTTTCTTCTTGAAATTCTGAGTATGTATATTTCTCTTTAAAGATATCAAAAGTGCCTGCAGTATTCCACTGTTGTTTAATGAAACAGTGCTTCCACAACTCCAAACTGTCTTTAGCATTTTCATTACCTATTTATATTATGGACACTAATCTCATTTACTGTTCACTGTCCTCTATTTGTCTTTTGGTATTTCAGGTTTTTTCAACTCGCAGAAGTTGTTTTATTTCTCTAGATGCGTTGCGATGGACTTTTTCCAAGTCAAATAATATGATATTATTTTTCTATGTTTATTTTTGTAGTTAAGTCATTTTTTTTGCAAAGTACTCAATTATGGTTTTTAGCAACACCCTTCAAATATCTACTGATGATTGCATTAATGTGCTTCATAATTGGAAGAGCTGTTGCTACAAATAAAACTGGATGGACTTCTAGTATGCTCAGTAGATAATTAATAATTATCCCAACTTTTCATCTTGCCTTCCATTATTCTTTACTGACTCTGAAGAGTTTTTAAACTGTATCATGATATTTAAATTAAGTCCAAACTATTTCAGAAAGAACATATGCAAGTATTAAAATCATTATTAAAATTGAGATACTTAGTTTGTAATACTTCCATTTTGCCCTTGCAAAGTCTGCAAGTTGATATGTGTCTTATTGCTAAAAGTAATGTTTTGATTGTGTTTCTAAGCTCAAAATATGATATTAATGAAGAAGCATCATACGCTGTATCTCAAGAAAACATAGTTGTCACCTGAAGGTTTGAGTTACTCTATCTGTGCATCTTGGAAGTAAATTCCAGGTTAAAAACTGATCAGAGTCGCAGTAAGGGTACTATTAAATACTCCTGTCTAATACTGGCAAGTTTTGAGGAAAATATTTATATATATATATAAATAATATAAATGGGCGAATTACAGGTATCATTGTAAAAAGAAATAGTGTTTGTGGGTTGTGACAAAGCTTCATTTTGCAGTCTGCCCGCACACCCATTTTACCTCGTCTTTTTTTTTTTTTTTTTTTTAAATACTCTGGTTTTGCAAATTATTTTTATGCTTGTAGCCTATATGCTAGATTTTTTCAGAATTTTTTTTTTTTTTGTTTAATTATTTTTATAACTTTGAAATCTTTTGCCTTGGA
>JAAGNO010008121.1:2224-17944 GCA_033439905.1 Ceryle rudis
CTTTAAAATGTATATTAATTATTATCTCATCTGAGAGTTTGTCTTCTTTAGTGAATTACCTTCATATTAAAAATATTATTGATGGACAGAATACACTATGTTATAGGAAACAGCTTTAAAAACATTTTTTTTCCCTATCCTTCTCGAATGCAGTCAAGCATTGTCAACTGCTGCATCTTTCTAACACAGCAAGAAAAGAAACATGTAATTCTCCTCAATGTCAAAGCAAAATTTCATCTAACAAAGCAAGCACTTTATCTGCTAAATCTTGTACTGCTACTCATTGACTTCACTGTAGCCTGTTGATAATCTGAGGTTTCAGAACTAAGGTTTTGAATACAATTCTTTAAAGGTTGAATTTGTGTTGTCTAAACATGGCAGTAAAAGAAGTAAAGATAGGGTGGTAGAACCACTAATACATTTACAGATAAAATGTACATAAAATATACTTAAATCTTACTAAATTCATGGAACTGAAGTCATTCATTGAAGTAAAAGGTATGTGCATGAGCACCTTATTAATTAGACCCATAGTTAAGGCTTTCTATCCAGCTAGTTCCTTTCTAGAATACTCTCACTCCAACCTCTGTGAAATTGATATCTTTAAATTTAGGGCCTAATTTATTAAAATGCTAACGTAAATGAGAAAGCTGGGCTCCAAATAGCACCCAGTCTTCTTTCAAACTACAAAAAAAGTTCATATGGAATGACATGAGGGCTTTACCTCTGCTACAGTGTGTGTTGTTAAACCACCTATTGCTGAATGCTAGAGAGAGGCATATAGTAGAATGCATATTATCACAACCATAGAGTAACTGATAAGTAACTGATAAAGATTCTTTTAACAACTTGCATGTATTACTCTAATTTTTATACTCTTGCTAAACACAACACCACCAGAATAAAGTGGTATCATAGACCTACAACTCTTTGATGAAGATACTTGTATCATAATCCTTAAAAATAAGAAAATTTATACCCCAAATCTGCAAAAGAAAATGAGACAGAATGGTCCAGAGCTAGAAGGACATAAAGGCACTGACTTATCTCTCTTTACACTAAAGCACAAACCCTTTTATTCCTCACTCTTATAAAAGGACCATGGCTCTGCTGTATAGTTCATCAGAATAACAGTCTTACATACAAGGTGTGGTTTACTTCCACCTCTGTGCTTCCATTAAGAAGGAGACGAAAAACCTTTTAGCAAAAAGCTGCTTGCAGATATCAGACAGGAGAAAGAGGATATGGCAAAGAAACTGAGAACAGGTAGAAGGAGAGTGGGGAAAAGAGGGTATCCATAAAATTGACATACAAGTTTATACCAGAATAATACCTATAAAGAAATCACCATTATATTGTGTTCGTTGCATAAAACATTGAAAAACACAAGGTACAGCAAGAAATGGGAAACAAATTATATACTATAATAGTATTTTATCATCTGAGTATGAGAATTACAAAAAAATAGAAGCAGACAAAATGTCTTGGTTACAAGACTTTTACATCAGATTGCTTTATCAAGCTTTATCTTTTACTTTTGTTCACCCACCAGGTGGTGCCCTTGCAGCATCCATGAACAAGCTAAGTCCGTCCCTACCTCAGTGTACCAGCACAGGCACAGACATTTCACTCCGTGGGTTTTCATACCTGTTTCTGAATGGATGGTTTCGATATAACAGCGACACTTGAACTGTCCTTACATGAGGGTAGTTTTCAGACAGTTGTCAGCATACAGATTTTTCAAAATCTCATTATAAGTCTGACTAATTTTGGTAGCATGATCTAAAGGCCTTGCCTACCTCTACGGCAGCTGGTATCTACTGTGGTATCTGTATCTGTAAGCAGGAGGAGAATGACAGTTTGGCATCAATTAAGAGAGTGCATAAACTCTTAGAAAACACTGGAGATTTATTTCATTGCCTGAAACATGTTTTTTAACCTGGAAATACTTAATCTCTGCAGTTGTGTATTTCCCCCACAGTGAAGGAGAAAGCTTTGCAGCTGTTCAGATTAATGTGTTTCTGTTTGTCCACTGACATTTAAACTGGAGGATACAAAGCATTCTTCAAAGCTTGATTGGCCCATGGAAGGAAAATGTGTAATCAGTGTTAATCTCCTAGTACATTACTACTGTTTTTCATAATCTACATATATTTTACAAAATTCTTTAGAAAGAAATGCTGTCAGAGCAAATGATGCATCAAATTCAAACAGGCCATCAAGATTGCTAATGGATTTTAATAGCAGCTATTACAGCATAATGGTATTTTCCCAACAGCTGTTTGTTTATAAAATTTTCAGTTTACAAGACCTTTATGTCCAATCCCAGGAGACATCCCTCAATTCATTTATAATCATTTGGTTCAACCTACACATAAATGCTGTCTTATTCGCATTGGGTGTGTTTGTACATGTGTATGAGACATGAACAACTACCACAACATTGAAAATGATGGGGAACCTTACAACCTAAATTAATTAGTGTTTATGTTTTCACTTTAAGAGAAAATAAGTGTTTTATGTGTTTCTTTTCCCACTCTTGAATAACTCACTGCAGCTAAGAAACAGCTGTCTGGCTTATAGCCTATTTTATGTCTCAGACTGACATATGATTATTTGTTTAGTTCCATGTAGCTGCATCTGTTTAAGACTCTGAAACATAGTGCTAGATGTCATGAGGGCATAACTGGGGCAACTGGCCAGTAATGGCACAATGGCACAATGTGGCCTTCCATAGTGGTGGAGAAGCATTAGAGCAAAAAGATCTTGATAGGCTTCCAAAGTTGATCTAAGCTGGAAGATCTGACAGCGATAAAAACAAAAAAAAAGCATGTCTTGTTTCAGGTTTGGGTTATTTTTTGGTTGTTGGATTTTTTTGTTTGTTTGTTGCGGTCTTCTTTGAATGTATGGTCACATATTTTCGACTATCTATTAGGTCTAAAACTAGGAAGAAATAGGAAACTAGGTCCCTGACATGTTTCTCCCATCAAGTCATGCTCAGAACTGAACCAAATGACTTGGTTTTTTTAAGAAGTATTGAGAAGATAACTAGGAATGGAAGCTAACTATGAACTGAGCAGAAAAATTGTTAATTTTAATGAATGAGAAATTTTAGACATTGCACATTTGCAGAAGGCTGTTTGTATGGCTTTCTTGCTGATTCTCAAAGCTGCCTATGTAATATAAATCTTTAAATAACAGTTAATGTGTAAGTCTGGATAAATGCCTTTTACGAAAGGATATGTTTTTTCTAGAAACAGCTAGACCTGATCAATTTTGCATTCATGTTGTTAGCAAATATCCTACTAACAACAAACACTGAAGAATTTTTGAGGATATAGGACAAGACAAAAAAAAAAGAAATCACACTTTATTTTAAACAATGCTCTCTTTGGATTGGACAGTAGATGGCTCCAATTTTCCACAGAAGAAAGCTACCACTAAAATTCTCAGCCAAGTCTGTCATTTCCACAATACAGAAACAAGGAAGTTGGTATGGAGTAAGCAGGGTATGAATAAACAAGCTGTTAAGTGGATACTGGTTTTGAGTAGTTTTAGGTAGCCACCTTACAAAAAAAGACACCTTTCACCCATAATATAAATGTTCTCCTGTGCTCTCCTGGGTAACTAGCGCATAGTAAACATCAACCACTGCCAGACTCTGTAGATTCCTATTCTACTTCTGTACTTGCTAATTTCTGTGGTCTGATAAGCACTTAGCTGTCTCAGGTAATTACATAACCTACTAAAAGAAGAATCCTTAATTTTTTTTTTTTTTCATGGAGTCCCTTGACATTCATGAAGATTTCCATGGACAGCCACCACCTTCTCTTCCTAGTCCTTTCAATATTGCACCATCACTTACCACTACTATTTGGCTTTCTCCGTTTTTCCACATGCATTCTGCAAAGCATAGCTAGTAGCAGAAGCTTTCATGTCAGAAGGCATACTAGAAAGTTAAGAAAAATATTATTTCTCTCAAGGCACATGGTCTAAATGTCTTTTGTCTCCTTCCATGTTTGACAAGAGAGTTATGCTGAGATCTAGTTCTGGGTTTGCAGCTGGTAAGAGGAAAGTAATTAGAAAGCACAATCTAAATATGATCAAGTAAAAGACAAGTACTTTCTATCTCTAACCAGCTACAGAAGATTAGATTTAAAAAAAAATCCACCAATGAGATTAGACTGCAAAATTCACAACTGATATTCATAAAACATCTGGCACAAAAAAATAGACAGAAATCACCTCAAGCCTGACTTAATGGTTACTAGTAACATATCAGTATCGTACTGGAAAAAGTGTTGTATTGATGGAAGAGTCACTCTCTGAGAACAAGCAGCAATGCTTTGGAGTGGTCAACCCAGAAAAATGTAAGAAAAAATTATTGATTCAAGACTGGTATTTTTGATGGTTACAGGTGGATTCTTCATCTTACACAAGGACTTCATGCCTATGGATATGCCACTGAATAACTCTGATTTGCTTTAACAGAGAAATTCACAAATATATAGAAAAAAGATTATTTATCTCTTAGTTTTGGAACTCTGAGAAATGGTTTGTATTTGAGCTTCAAGAACTTACCCATATGTCACAGCATTTTTCAATTTTGTTGGATGCCATAAAACAGAACGTTGCCTTAACTCATCTGAAAAGTGCACAGTGTACATGCAGGTACCTTCATGTTAGCCAAAGTTTCCCAATGCCTTATTTTTCCCTCATCTCATCTATGATCTTTCCAGAAAGTTTGCTCAAGGGCTTTGCAGTAAGTTAGACATATTCTGAGGTATCATCATAAGTGGTCTCTACATTAGAGAGCTAGGAAAGACTATAGAGTCTTCTGACTTGCTTGTCTTGGGTTGTCACGACAGTGCAGTGATTAGTGTATCTACCACTTTTGGACAAACATATTTCAAGCTCAGATGAAAACATGACAAAGAAAGCTTAAGAAATCTAAAAGAAGGCTGCAGCAGGAGATGAAAGATGACCAGTCTTTTCCGTGACTCTCTCTTTTAAAACTTTAATAACTTTTCAAAGAACAGTAAGAAACTGAAAGCGTAGTACTTAAACACCTAAAAATTAGTAATGGCAACACTCAGACTTGAGGTCTAAACTTTTGTTTACTGTTTACTGTTAGAGCTGCTTGTGGAAATAAAGTTGTTTAAGCAAATATAATGTATATATATTTTTACAGTATATGTACTGAATATTCTACATAAACTGCATATAACCTGCATATATACTGAATATTTAATATTTCAACAGTGTTCATGTGAATATGTATAGTCAAAATAATATATTTGCACATATATAAACACGTATATATACTACCGCTTCCACATTTTAGTTCAGGTTGTTCCAGTACAGCTAATCAGTAAGTAGTCAGGAAATGAAGACCTCACAAATACTGTCTTTATCCACTCTTTATCCAAATAGTACAAATAACCTGTGAGGCAGCAAGTTTATTTAGATTAGACATGTTACTGAAATATTCTAAAAGGAAAGATAAGCAACAGAACATGTTAACTTATTTGTGGTCATTTTTAATTTTAAAAGTTTGGGCAAGGATGAGCTACTATACACTTCAGAGTTCAAACTCTCCTAACTTCTACCATTGTTACAGGAAAGCACAGAAATAGCTATATAAGTAAGAGATATGTAGATATCCAGAGAAATTCAGAGGTAGTTAAATGAGAGAGTTTTTATATAATTAAAAAGTAAGAATTATTCACTATTTTCTTCATAGTGTTTTCCTCAAAAATTTTTAGTAGCTACATTCTCAGTTCTGGCAGAGCCATGCTCAGCATAGCACTTGCCTCTATTTTTATGAAAAGTATTCTGTCTGATGAGCTTCACCCAGCACTAAGTTCCCACAACTTTGGTTTTGAAGTACAGCCATGCTCTGACACAACCACAGCAGAAAACAAGTAGTTGCGGCAATTAAAGCTGTTTTGGAACCTGGGTTTGGGACATACATAATACTAAGCCATCTCGATTGCTCCAAGGTTATAAGACTTTTTGAGTTTAAATTCCTATTCAAAGACTCAGAGTACTAAATTTAATTCTTGATGCTGTTCTAGGCTTCCCACAGGATCTCCAGTGTATCTTGCATCCTCCACTCTGTGTACCATGCTGACCCAAGGAACTTCCAGTGAATGATAAAACTAGAGGGATTCCAAAAGTAATTGAAGATACAAAGTATGTAACAGATACCTATTTGGAAGCAATTTACAGCACTTCAATATTTATACCATGTAAGCTTGCTGTCTGAATAGCTTTCTGTACAATAAATGAAGGGGCATGAGTGGGGAGCCAATGCCCTTTAGAGCTTTCCTATCATGTTCCTTCTACTTTCAGTGTAGTACAGAATATTATGCAAATATACCACACTATATAGATATAGGAATGCTATTTCTTTCATACAGACTATTATATTATTAAGCTCTTTTTCTGAACTGAGCATTACATTTCCTCATACTACTGAAAAAATACTTCACACTGACACCAATGAGTGAAGCAAGAATTATGTGCATCAGATACTCATAGAGAAGGAGATTAAGGGAATACTGATTTTTTTTGGCTCAATTCATAATTCATTATGTAATCCTTCAGGTTTCATAATGATCCATAAGAATAAAATTTCACAGAACTAGCATGAAAACTATTCCCTCAGTGTTTAGATGTCATTAATACATATCTACTTAAATGTTTTGCCTCAATAATAAGAAATTTGTCTATTCCACAGTGGGAAATCTATGTAAAATAAAATGTAATGCAAAATTTCTAACAATTCCAAATGGATGTGAAGCTGGAGCAGAGTGGTATGGTTTTATTGGTACTGAGTACTCACATTCTAAAACAGACACAAGTACAGTTAACTGTAATAATGTCTGGTAACTTTCAATCCCAATCTTCATGGAATTTATAAATACTGAGGAAACATGTTTTGCATCGTCTCTCAAACAAGTCTACATCCTGTGTTGTCCCCTAAAAATACCCTTTTTGGTGTATAAATGGAACAGACACCATTGCAAATTGTCTCCCTACTTACTAGGTCAGCTTCTGATTGTAATTATAACTCCCAAGATGAAAAAATGGCTTCAAAAGACTTATTGATTCAGTCACTGGAGACAAGTACATTGGAGAAATAACAATACCACTGCATTGAAGAGTTACCAATGCATATAATGCATTGAACAGATACCAGTACAATACAAATACAGTCAAACACCTTTCCAGACAGGATCAGTTTCAATGTCTTTTATGTTTCTCCCTTTTTTATTCTATATTATTTGGAGATTTGCTTAGGGCCTTATGATTTTTTTAGTACTGACTTACTTATTAATGGATAAAATATTTCTATATAGCAAGATACTCAATCAGAGAATGCAAAACAGTGTCCAGGATCCTAATAAATACTGTTATGTCTGAAATGAGTTATCTCAGTAGTGACTTGGGCTCAGATTTATTGTACAGTTCATCAACTTCTCAGCATGCTGGATAATGAATGTTTCATTTACATTGCTAATTGCCAAGCCATGGTTCCTTCAACCTTTAACCCTTACGCTTTATCACATTATCACCATATGTCAATATAATTGCATTTAACATTCCAAATAACTAACTTTTTCATGAGGTCAAGAGATTCTTTTTAAAGGATTTACTGGTGGAATATCTTTAAAACTACAAAGAAAACCAGCATTATGCAGATACTGCAAAACTAATGGATTTTTTTTTCAGGAAAACAGAACTTCTATCTTCTGACTCAAAATAAGCTCTTTTGTGTTAAAATCTGCATCTGCCTATTGTAATGAAATCACTTATACTTCTCTGAACAGCTTCAACTTTACTGTCAATGATTAAGAAACGCTCTGTCTTCTGTACCTACATGAGCTTTTTGTCTCTAGTTTTCTTTAATCTGAGGAATTACGCAGTTATTTCCACATATCATATCATCTTGATCTTCATTCTGCTTTGCCCAAGTAGGAAAATATTTCATTTTATAACAACATTGGTACTCATATGCTTACAATTATATTTTCCCTTACTGGAAACTGCACTCTGTCTTACCTCTAGAATATCCTATGGACCATACTTAGAATATCTTCTGGACCATATTAATTCACTCTGCATCTGAATGTCCCTTTCTTTCAGTTGACTTTCACCACAAATATTTCCTCCAACTCTGAAATCTGCATCATCAATATCAAGGTTTAAGGCAAGTCATACACAAATTAAGGTGTTCTCGAAAAAGATTTTTTTTTTTTCCTACCAAGTGTAACTGGATCAGTTTTGCTGCTTGCACTCTGTCAAAGTTAAGAGAGGAATGACTCTCCCGGTTCATAACAGTTATGCCAGCAGAGACTCTGGCCTCTCTCCATTTCTTTGAAACAAGAAACTTTGGCAAGGTGCTTTCTCAGAAAAGAAGTCTGACTTTCTCAGAAGAAATCTGAATTTCAGAAATGTATGAATTTATTTCTCAGAATCTGAGTCAGAAATCTAAATGCACCATGATGTAGAGAAATGAGCAACAAATTGCATTAAAGAAAATGGGTAATTATAGATAAAGCAGTAAGCCTAATTCATGTCCCATGTAGAAAAAGTTTCATATTAAACAGTATGCAAACAGATCATATTTCTCATAGCTCACGTTCCTCACATATATGTGGTGCTTATATCATATAGAAGTATGGGATGTTTCTATGTGGCATGCAGTGCCACAAATTAGTAGTCTCATCTCTAAGAACAATCCTACTGCACAGTCTTGAAGCCCACAAGTTGATGAAGCTTCAAGTTTATATCACACCTCACATCAGTGTATGCCTTCATGTTCTGTGCCACAGTTACTTTCCTCTTCTGCCATCATTTTGTACCTCTTTTCTGACTCTTGGAATTTTCTTTCTGACCAGACCTCAAGTTCCTGAAGGCTCCTTTCTTTCAGTTGCTTCTACCACCCACTTCCACTACATCAACTTTGCCTGATTTTCTGCACAGAACACAACAACATAATAACCATGCTTTAAATTTTTAAATTATAATGGAGTTGTAGCCATGAAATATCCAGCATATCTTATGAGGTTCATATACCCCTCCCCTGCAACTTGCAACTAGAAAATAACATGTTTTAGTATATGCTGCTGTTAGCATGACCCTTTACAGCATGTCAAGCTGTAGAAAATCCCTATTCAAATCACCTGCAGTATCCACCCAGTAAATATCAATTTGTCATTGCCCCATTGATCATCTTCCTGAATGTCACAGATGACTGTTTCTGCTCCCTGCTAGCTTGGACAATATACAACCTTCTGATTTACCTTTACATAAAACATGAGGAAAGGCTGGAATCAGAACCATAAGCCCCCTCTGAATTAGATTAGAACTAGAAATGTATGTAATTTTTTTCCTTCAAAGTTTTTCAATCCATTAAATATATATAAAAAAGGTAAAAAAAATTGAATTCCATGTTGCTACTGGGAAATCAATACTCCTTCATGCACACACACCAGCTGAGACTCATCACAAGTATTTCATTTAAAAGAATTCCTAAATATGAGGAACTTTTAGAAGTATATGTCAAACTGTGTATTCCTAAAAGATTTAAGCATATTGTGGTTATCCATTTCCAGCTGCTTCTGTGGAGTCAAACTTTGTTTTTATATTAACAGATAACATTACTATCACATTTTACAATGAACAGTGGCATCAAGCACAGAAAAAAATGACTATGCAGACTGCCATTTGAAAATATGCTTGTTTTTTGAGTCTTTCATAATGGATGAAAAATATAGCCAAATTCAATGCCACTTTAAATTTGTTCAGAAGGTGAGTTCACAATGACTAAGTGTACAGTACACTAAGGATCCTTTATCACTTAATTTACTTAAGCATCCCAACCACTTCCAGTTGACTATCCAAGATACTGTAAATTAAAATTTTTCTAAAGTGGTTAAAGCATAAAATCCAGAGTGTCCGAAATAATCACCAGTGGAACCTGACTTCTGCTTGCTGTTATTCCCAGAAATTTGAATGCATAAATAGAAGTTAGTAAAATGACATGGTCCTGTCCACCCAGGCATCCTGAAAATCTCACTTTGGATTTTGCTGATGCACTCATAGTACTCGAAGTCCACAGCAAGCAAGGCTGAGGTTTGACTTCTGAGTAAATGTTGGTTTATACTACAAAACACAACTCCATTACCTCAGAAGATCTGTGTAAGTGTAACTGTCTGGAACACTGTAAACAATTAGGCTAATGATATAGACGAAGGACAAATTCATACTAGATGATCAACCAATATTTTCTATTTATTCATCTACAAGCATTTACATATTAGTTCATGGATAAGATCAAGAAGGTTCAGCACACTAGAGGAGTATAGAATGCCGAGTAATAAACAGAGAAACATAACTAGCCATTCCAATTGACTCCTGTTGGAAAGAGTGAACAAGTGGCAATCGAACACAACTGCAAATACTAACATACAAGCTAAATATGCAACCTGTGGATCTTATTGCCAACCTGTGGAGATCATGCTGAGACAAACACTTAGCAGAATCCAAAGAAAGAGTTTTTTATTTATTTGAGCTGATGCTGTAAACAAAGCATTTCCTCTTGAAGGCTTAGAAAAAAATGTTGCTTGAAGGAAATTAGCTCATGATTGTTCAATGCAAGACTACTGCATTTTCTTCTAAATCTGAACCATGCACATCTCTCAATTATTTGGCTGAATCCTCAGATGTCAAATGGGAATGTGCAATTTTCTTGCTGGAACAGAAAGTATTCAGACAGGAAGGAAAGTAGTATGCTCATTACTAACCTCTACTGTATGACCATAAGGCTGAGGGCAGGACTCGAACCATGGCTTTTTAAGAACATTTTGTTTTGTAGCTATTTCCTGTATATAATTACAATATCAAGAGTGTATAGCAATCTATATTTTCAGAACAATGCATCTGTTCATGCAGTGTAATTTCTTTTGCCCAGATAAGCCTGCTCATAACTATAAAAGAGATTCTTAAATTATTTCTTTTTTAAATATAGATATGCAGACCCTCCTGTGAAAAAAGCTCACTCCCTGAGATGGAAGCACTGATAAAAGAGGGCTCACTTGGGTTGCTGATACATGCTTAGTACTTTGTGTTACTCTCCAGTGATTTCCACACAAGCATGCTAAGGACTGGAGTTGACCAAATTCTAAAGAGCCCTTGAAGGATAGTTATGGGACTAAAGTCCTTAGAGGGAGAAGGTAACACACAGAGAGAAAGAAAGCACATATGCAACAATAAGAGAAAGTCCCAGAACTCATGGGAGATGGGAGGATTTCAAAATATTAATTCTGTGGATTTCCATGGTTGTGAGTCTCAAGAAAAATCCATACCATTATTTACATCTCTTTCTTTGCCCATTCCAAATCCTAGCAGTGGACCAGAGCATCGACCCATTCACTCAGTTGGTGATCCGCCTGTGGAGGCCCAGGGAAAAGCAAAAGCACCCCATGCCACAGTGAGAGCAGCAATGTTTTCACGAACTACCCTTCATGGAGAGAGCACAGCCCTGGGGGGGCCTGGCAGCATGCCAGATCAGAGCAGAGAAGGTATAATTTACACACTGCCATGCAAGCTCTAGCAAATCAGTCTCATGGCAAGAAAGCACAGCATCTCAGTCTGCACAAACTCCCAGCAGAGTGGCAAATACACACATACTCAACTAAATGCCACAGCTATATGGGAAGATCCTGAATATCTTTAGTTCTGTTTAAAAAAATGGGGTGTGGGGACAAAATATTAATATTTTCATTCCTTTTTTTTTTACTGTTCACTCACTGTGTGTTTATCATAAATTAGACCTGCTGAGAGTCTGATGCTGAGCAACCCATATGGCAAATACTCAGCTGAGAGATGTGAAAGGAAAATCACTTTTTTTTTGTTTCTAAATTATCTCTAGTCCCTTTATTTAGAAAATCTTGTTTAATAGTAAATGCCACAAAAAAACTCTGCTAAAACTATTTATATAGTGAAGAGATGACAAACTTTTTAGACCAAAACAATACATTTGCAGTAGAATATGATTCAGTATGTGATGAAATCTGACAACAGTGTTTAACTCAGTGCTCAATTAAATTTTTTTATTTTAAAACACAAGTTCTTCATTGTAGAACTGCCATTTATTAAAACTCAGCCCCAAAATCCTTCAGCTAGTGTAAGTCAATGGTGTTCTAACAACTGAAGAGTTGACCTAATACTTCCCAGTAAAAAATTAATCTATTTCAACCTTTTTCCTTTCTAGTCTTTGACAAAAAAAATCAAGAGAATGAATGATCTTACACAGATGTCTGGCATCCATGAAACCTAAAAAAAATGTAATTCTGGGTGTGGAATCCAGGGACAGATTGCTGACTATATCTCTCTGGCAATCTTGCAGTGGGGAAAAAAAAAGATTAGACAGCAAGGATATTCCCTGTGGACTCTGTTTCTTCTTACCTTTCTGCTTTTCTGTTTCTGCAAGTCTGTTTTGTTTAGTTTGGTTTTTTTTCACTGGAAGACTGACATCTGATATGCATAACAAATTCTGATGCATTGAGATCTACATGATCACAGCTGAAGAAAGTATCCTGTTCTACCTTCTTTACCCAAACAGTAATGTGGTATAAAACCACAAGAATTATGCTAAAATAAGGAAGGAAATTCTCTCCATAGCTACACTTCCAGTCACAGCATGATTTTGTTGTTAACCACAAATCACAAATATGGAGAAAGTTATGAAACTCAAATTACTGAGATTTATTCTTCAGATGAAGTGATTTTAAAAAAAAAGTAGATTTTAAAAAAATGGAAATGTTAAACACCTATTTAAGCCTTGAACACTTCCTACCCTTTTTATCATAAACAATAAATCCAACCTGTACTTAGCAACTTTTGTTAAAAATATTGTAATTATTTCAGAAATGGTGCAATTTCAAGAATAAAAAAAAAATACTGATACATAGAATTTCTTATGGATAAAAGTAATGTAAATCTATTCCCAAGGCAGTGCAAAATTATCTTGGAGGAATTTTCATTTGATACTTTATCAAGTCTATACAGAAAAAAAAAAAAAAGGTCAAAAAGATGTTGCAATACTTGCAATAAACACAGGAGTTCTGAATGTCAGTTTTTCTGGGGTCAAAAAGCCTGAAGGTTAGACTTAACCTGTATTCACTTAAATAAACAAATATAACTTACACAAGCAATCTAGCTATTGAGTTGCAGAAGAAATTATATATTCTGGTGAACAGCATTCATGCAGCAGCTTTATGATGAAAACTACATTTCATTAGAGAGGTACAGAATGATTGTGAATAATTCTGAATACAAAAGCAGTGATCTTTCTGAGAAACGCTTTATCTGTCTCCTAGAAAGAATGAAAGAAAAATTACATTCTTTGGTAGAAATACAGCTGGTGTTCTTAGCTGCTCTGAATTTGAGTATTCAAATAGGGGTAAAAGGGGTTTAACTTGAATAATTTTGGGGGGTTTTTTTGATCCCTGTATTATAAATGAAATATATTTAAATGTATATAAAAGCAAATAAACCCTGAGCTTTTTAGTCAGACAAAACACTTGACTTCTAGTAAGCCTGAGAGTGTACCCAGTTACACAGAGTCAAAAGAATGATCTTCCTTGTTATCATCTAACCACAGAAGATAAATGCTGAAAAATCTTACAGAGCACTTGATCTGACTAATTAAAAATTCCAAATTGTCCCTACATATTACAGTAACCGATAGCTTCAGGACTAGGCTCCTAATATGTAGCAGAAGGCACAAAATTTAATGGTGCATGCTAAAAGCACTGGCGATTGTAATGTTTACAAGTGTTAAGCATTATGCAGTTACATTCCAGCTCAGAAGGTGTTTGAAGCACATGCTTTGCCAAACAGATGGAACAAAACTAATATTTCAAGACACACAGATACATTTTGTTGGTTTTCTGAATCAAATTATCACTATTGTAATTAAATACTGCATTATTTTAAGAGGACTGGGGTGTGTGTATGTGTGTGTGTGTGTGATGTTAATCTCTAAATGAAAATGAGAAAACAGTCACCAAGACAGACATTTGCTTAGAAATACCCTGTATGTCTCTCATCCTTCTGTGGACAGAATTGATGTCTTCTGTAGTAATGCAACACTAACACTAGCAAACCCAAAACAAGTCCTTTTACTTATAGCTGGAACTATACTGTAATCTTGGATCAACAGTTTAATGTTCTAATTAAGTTGTTTCCCACACAATAGCAAATAAAAACCACAAACTAAATAGCAGAAAAATAAAATTTAACTCTTCTGTAACATATTGTTGTTATCACTAACTATTATCAGTTCCCATATTCTCATGCATTAATGGCCAGATATTAAAATATTAAATGTCCAAGTTAGATTTTACACTAAATTTTTTTTAATGTGTATTGTATTTCATAGAGGAAACTCTTTTTATTTGCACATTTCTCAAAACAGCACCTCCCGCTGTCAATGTCTATGCCCCATGAGCAGCTGAGCTGAGATGCTACTGACAAGAATGAGAAGAGTACACAAATGATAGATTAGTCAGCTTTGAAGAAGTCAGGAATGTACTCCAATAATGATACTGTAGATGATAGCATTTTATTTAGCTGAGAGATAGTACTTATTATACAGCTGTATTTCATAAACTATCTTTATTTAAACACATTTCATAAGTAAAAATACAGTTTATCTTTTTGTATTGTATTTACAAGTGCTTTTTTACTGCAATGGTAGGAGATTAATTGAATGTCCATGCTTATTTCTTTAATAATTCTCATAGTTCTTTTACTTTGCATATTAGCTTTTGAACCAAGATTGAAAAAAAAACAGTAAAGGCAAAATCATAAAGAATTTAGAACAGATGTCATGCAAATTTCAACAGATTAAGTGTATCCAATTTCTTCAGATACTAAAATAAGTGAAATGTTTCATAAATACCATTAAAGGCATTATATCACTGTACAAAACCTTTGATGCTTCTGGTTTACTGCAAGTTATCAGAGCAGTATAGAATAAAATAATCGAATGTACCTTGTAAAAATGACAGGTGAATAAGTCCTTGTTTAATGAATTAAAACCAGGCTGAGTTGGACTGATTGATAAACAAAATGGTCTTGGCCAGGTTTACAGGTTTACATTTTTTCTCACATTGCAAGGGACCATAACAAACACCTTGTCTGACATCCTACGGGACTTCATGCAGAAATATTGCACTGATTAGGAAACTTTAGCTTATATAATCATCTTCTGGAAGGACTCTGGCCTTGATTTTAAAGTTAGTAAGTGCTGCTGATAATCACTGTAAACAATGTCGGGTTTTGCTGCTATTTGATTTCACATAGTTCATCAGGAAGCACTTAAAACACTCCAAGGCTCTCACCAGCAGTTAACTTTCTTACCTTTAGAGACAAGTAACTAACTACAACAGAGAATTCAGCAGGTCTGCCTCAGCTCTCCACACTTAGATTATGCTCATTACAACTGAGGTACTTAGTCTGACCTAAGGCATCAATAGAACAGCTATCATCCTCCAGAGCACGGCAGTCTGACACTTACACATGAGTGTGGTATTTACATTAATGTGTGTCTGGCTGAATTACTCAAATTATTATCTCATTATTTCCTTCTGCTCACTTGAGCTTGACCTGGTGTTTTCTGTCTTGGATATCTTGGCAAAATGT
>JAAGNO010008122.1:8635-22768 GCA_033439905.1 Ceryle rudis
TGTGTGTGTGTGTGTGTGTGTGTGTAACTGCTTAATGTAATTTCTCTGCTTTGTAACTTCATAATTACCTTGGCATGTTTTTATACTACGAAGTTGCATCTTGAATTGCTTGGAAGTAACTAAGTCTAAAATAAATCAGTGTAATTGGAGAGGTAGGACAGAGATAAAACCACTTATTTGTTAACATGAGTGTGAAACGGGACTAGGACTATTTGACTGTGTTCTAGAGGGTAATTCACTTAGTGGATCCTGAGAAAGGAGAGTACAGAAAAACCCCAGTCATTATTTAGTTATTTATTTTCAAACTTTACTTTACAGCCCTTTACTAGGGACTAATAAAGTAGTCACAGTATGCTACTGAAAAAAGAACAGAATTTGGGTGACAGGCAAATTGCTTCTTATGGTAACGTGAATTGATATTAGTGTGACATTTATGCAGAAGGATTAGGATTACATAACTTCATGCTGTCTTCTAACAGCTTTAGCTAAACAATCACTGCCAACTATATATGGAGGTTCTGGGCTGCACATGCAGACCTAACTATCCCCTGATGTTACAGCATTTCAACGTCACTCTCTTTAAGTGTAGTGCTCGGTCTTTTGGCAGTTTCAGAGATTTCTTCTGCTTACGAGAAAAGTACAGCTTCTTAGTTCCTAGTGTAAGCTCTGCTGAGTCGATCTTGTACTCAGCTAATGCCTCATCTGCATTACAGGCTAATTACAAAAATAAAAAATTAAAAAAGATCTTTCCTATAACAGTACCTAAACCTACTATGTAAAGGATGACAATAAAAGGGTAAAACCTGTTGCCAGTCTTGGCCTTCCAGACTGTGGATATGAGTACCACTTCTCAACCAATTTCTGTTTCGCATCAGGTAGTATGGAAAATAGCGTTTAGAAGAGTTATCTGTAATGTGTTGCTACATTGACAATATTAAACGCTATCTGGTAAGTCTCACTGGCAAAAAAGAGATAGAGCATTTCTGCACCACTGCATCAAGATTCTCCTGGCCACCACTCTGGACAGACATGAGGTATTATTAGTGTTGTTCTTCAGGTTGAAACATCATCTCCAGTCTTCAAAGGTAGGTGTTAAAAATCTGCTGTCGTTCAGCATTTCATCTTGGCTTAACATCGTCTGAAAGAAGATGATGTGAAGGAGTAAGCATGTTCAGTTAGAGGCCTATAGTTAGAGAAATTCAACTGTAATTAGATCAGATTCATAACAGAGGGGGTTAGAGCCACATGAAAGGAATTTATTGCAGCTTTAAAGGAACTATTATTTGCTTGAGGAAATTTTCACGGAGATTTTGTCTGTCCACAGAATGACTCCAATATGTTATGTAATTCTTCATTATACCTTTCAGTTGACTTTGGGGTTTTTTTAATAAATGAGCTGCTATGGAGTCAGGAGTCAGTGATTCTTATTTTTTGCTTTCCATGGAGTTTTAGCTCATACAAATTTTCAAGTCTACCTATCTCTTTTCTAGACTTTGCTGTGACTGAGGCATTTGATGATGGTTACTTGCAAAATCTTTGAAGACTTGCTTTCATTTAAGTGATGAGCAGAGTTCACAAAAACTTAAAATAGGCCTAAATGAAACAATTTTGAGTGCAGTTTTTTGGACTATGAATATGCAGACTCTAAAGAGGTATTTAATAAGAGTAGAGATCTGCTTACTCTTAACTACCAGCAGGCACTGACCAGCTTTCCCTGAATTCTAGTAGAAATCATTTGTGACTTCAAACCAAGAGTGAAATTAGTACGTACCGTAAGCTGGTTTATGCCTTGAGAAAGAGCCCCTATTTGCATTACTGTTCCTTCTGAATGTTCCATCTGTAAAAGTATTCGGGAACTAGTTCAAATCAGACAGTATGTGCAATTTGATTCATTCTACATGCATCTTTGGGAGGTATCTGTGCCTGGACAAATGAAGTTGTGGTAAGTTTAAAAGCTCTGATTTCTTCACATTAACAAAAACGTCTCCATGCATCTGTAAGGCATGTGAAAATGCATCTGACAATAGAAAGAGTTAACTCTGATTAAGGGAGATTAATTCCATGAAAGGAGTTGCAATTCACACAAGAAAAAGCTTAACTGATACTGTCAAGAAGAGTAGTATTTTCCAGATGGTGTAACACTTACTATACTTCTGGCAGTCTTCTTTCACAGGCAAGAAGAGTCCTTAATGACACGTAACATGTACACCTTACATAAAAAGGTTATCAGTTCTAGGGCATTAAGATTTCACTGCATGCCCACATGCTCAGAAGTCATGCTTAATTGAAAAACCATGCTGCTAGAGAAAAAATCCAGTATTTTTGTAATGCTTGAACAACTGCAGCATGTAACCTTGGCTCCAAAGTTAGTGCATTTACTGTGCAGGTGGAGATCCAGATGAAATTACAGTCAGGATTTGGCATTGTCCCTGCCTAGGAACAGTATGTTACTAAGGTGTATGTTGAAAAAGACAATGGTTAGATAATGAATGCAAATGAGATGTTAGATGCTCTAAACCATGCAAATGAAAAAGGTACTTCCACAGTCTTTTCAATTTTCTGGCATTCTTTTATCAGGCTGAAAATACTTTTGTCTCTCAAGGTCACTGTGGGTAGGACAGTTTACCCCAACGGCCTCTGTCTGGCTCTTGTGTGGTGCCAAATTTCACACAAGCCTCCAGGAGCTCCATTTTTCAGGGTTTACATCCCTTTACACGACAGCAAAGTTAAATAAAAATTGATGGGCTTTAGTCCTCATCATTTGTATGTTTGATGTCTAGACAGTGTAACTGGAAAGTTCACATCACATAACAATAAACCGGTAATTAAATAATTCACTTTTAATAATCCTGTTCATTACTGATGCATTGTTTTCACATACACTTGTCTAAACATAACTAGTCCCCCCTGTACATAATGAAATAAAAATTCAGTTGGATTCTTTGAGTAATATCTGTTAAAAATATACAATCCAGTTATATAACTTGATACCTTTGTACAAATCAGTCCAAATAAATTTATTACATTAAAAACCACCCATCGAGATAATGAAAAAAATTAGCGTGCCATACTGAGATTATGAAAGCTAAAAATACAAAAGTCTCATGTTTACTGCAACCTCCACCTTAATTGTCAAAATACATCTATCTTCTTAGTGTAAAGGTGTTATAGTCCTGAAAAAGGGCTTGAAGATGGATGAGTTTATTATGGTGTTGATTAAAAAATAAAATATTAACCTGACATTCTTAGTCTAGATTTCTATCCAGTGTCCATAGCCAGTACTTTCTCAATAAGTTCATGCGGTGTAGTAAATACATAACATAGCATTTGGTTATTTGCAAGCTTTGGAATGCATGGAGAGGATGAGATGAGGATGGCATCAGTCTGTCTGTCCCACCTGATCCAGTTCCCTATCAGTGAACGGACTAAGTCCTTTGTATCCACCATAGTTTTTCTGAGTACCATTTGCAGCAGCTGGGTTGGTATCCATAGGACAAATGTAGTCTGTTGATTCATCAAATTTCTTTTTCCTTAAGTTTCCAAAATGTGAAAATCCAAGCTTCTTTGGCTAAAATAAGAAGACAACACAACACGTTTTGAATAAGAAATATAAGGCTGTCCTCTAAACGTTCAAAACCCTCTCCTTTTTGATTTACTGCCATGCCCTAGTCCTTCAAGTACATAGATTCTGAATTAAATAAATCAAATTGTTTTCAAATTGGGAGTGACAGTTGATAAATATATTTAGATAGCATTCTTCATAAGAAAAGATGGGAGGGATTGTGTGTGTATTTCAGAAGCTGACTTAAACAGATACAAATTACTGGGGTATCTAGAATTAAGGTTAAAAAAAGAGTAGAACTCCTAAAACTGACCTTTCCCTACCCATGTTTGTCCCTTATTTTCTTTCAGAGATGGGAGGGGAAATCTGAAATATCTCCTCCTTGAGAGCAGTACGTACCCGAACTTTGGCAGTGGTGGTCAGAGGCGTGTATGCTGCTGACTCTGTTATCTCTCTTCTTTCTTGCTGTGCCTCCGGTCCAATTAATACGTTAAAATTGGTTGTTAGGTGGCGTCGCAGGAGGGTCTTCTGAGGTGGAATATTCAGTAGCATTGCCAGTGTGTCACCGTTGAAGCGAGGTTCAAGAATCTGTTGAAAAATAGCAGAATAGTTACTTTTGGAATGGATGACTATCTGAAATAGTAAACTTTACAGTGCTTATCAGAGGGCTTTCTCATTCTTACTAAGATACCTGTCTACATTAGACCTTTCATAACTCATTTGGGCTATGATACTTCCTAGGGTTTGAAGGGGAAATACAGGACAGTAGGCACTAAGAAATGCAGACCATGATCAGGAAATACGTATTTGTATCTGTCATCAATCCTTATATTTGTGTGGATTGAACAAGTTTTGGTTTTGGAATTTTCTGCTCCACCCAGAATATAAATGTAATCTCAGCACATTTTTTTTTTTCTATTTCACTTTTGCAAAAATTCTACAGCACTAGAATTGTGGTAAAGTCCAGAGTTCTGAAATACCAAGACACTGCAAATAATTCTTCATGCTGGCAGGACTGCCACCAATTCAGGGCAGTTATTTACTGTGCCTCACAATTCAATTAAAACCACTCAAAGAAACACTCAACGAGGCCCTGTCAACAAGTAACTTTCCCACGATACAGTTTGTTTTGGTTTTTTTTTAATGTTAAGCACGCGTGAACAGCTCAGCTTTGATTATAAAAAAGGTTTTAGCAGTTGCTCTTTTAGTTTACTTTGTAAAATTAAGATGCATGGATCAGATAAAGAGGCTCTTTAGAAGGCCTGATCAGGCTTTTGTAGCGCAGCTACGTGTTTCCTCCTGCTTGACAAACACCAGATAAAAGATGCCACTGTGCAGTAGAGACCTAGTAAAATATTAAATTCTTACAATGAGACCACCATGCACTCCGCTTCCTCGAAGGTTTGGTGCGTATTCTGCCAGATCGACTGATCTGAGCCATTCCATCACTCTGTGATTGGACCACTGAACTACTTCAGAAGGTGAAATGTTCTGTTGAAAGTAACCAGAAAAGACGTGAAACTACAGCCTACGTTGTCACTGCACGTTCACAATACGTATCCTTGGTTCTGATGATAACATTTTTCCTCTACTTCCTCAAAGGACAATATATTTTCCCTGATTCTAAGGTACTGATTCTGTCCAAGATCTCTTTGAGACATGCCCTGAGGAGATAGCAGGCATAGTCTAGTGCAGATCATAGAATTATTAGGGTTGGAAAGGACCTCGAGGATCAGCGAGTCCAACCTTCATCCTGACATCTCTCTGTCCATTAGACTGTGGCCTCAAGTGCTAAGTCCACTTGTTTTTTAAACACCTAATGAGTGGACGTAGCACTGAATGAACCCCCTTGTACTGCATCAAGCAGCTAACAGTAGAGATTACAGATGCCAGGCGTAAAAAAGGGAGCATTCTGAGAACAGGGTTACTGTCAGTCTTTAATACTATGATAATAAGCTATGCAAACTAGGTAGGGCAAAAACCTTACACCCTTTGAGAGTTAAAAATGAGGCCAGGCAAAGGAAAAAAAACAAACCAAACATTCTGAATTATTCTCTCTCTCCTTTAAACTAAGCAAATAATTTCTAAAGGGCCATGCATGAGATTCAAGTAGTAAGTGGCTCAAGCACTTAGGGGCTGAGTAGATGTTTATTATCACTGAGTACACGTTACATTCCAGAGCTGGAAAGAGAGTAACAACTGCTTTGGACAGAATTCCCTGTTCTGTCATTGTCCACTGCTCAGCTGGGCTAGAATCTGTCTTTCTGCTACAGTCAGGTAATTAGTGCTTGTTTAAATTATTTAAACATAATTTTACCTCCTCAACTGGTCTCCTGCGTAGACAGTGGGGGTTAAAACCGTTGACATGCAGCACGTGAATGGCACATTTAATACTCAGATGATGCAGCTGACTGGTGACTTTCAGAAAGAGAAGGTCGTTCTGTAAAAGAGAGAGCCTTGCAAGTGGCACAGAATACACACCCAGGAAGAAAGATTTTAAGCTTGCTGTGTAAAAACCTGGATTTTAAAGAGGGTTTTTTAGCGTGGGAGTTTTGGGGGTTTGTGTTGTTGTTTAAAACAAACTGCACCATAGCAAAACCTGGCTAAACAATGAAGGAGAACTTGTAGTAGTGTATTAAGTAAAATCCAGGCTCATGGAGAATTTGAAGTATTTGGCCTGTTTCTGACTGAGCTAAGATCCTCCTGTGGGAGGATCACTGCAGCTGGCAACACACTACCCTCGGAACCACAGGGACCACGCTCCTGTAACAAAGGCTCCATAAGCAGCATGGACACGGCTGTACTTTTGATAATGGCTAAATTAGACTCTTTTCTTTTTTTCATAGCACAGTTAACAAAAAGAAATAATTAACCAAACCTGGGCAGGGAAACTTTAGGAAAACACAGTGGCTCTGTATAAGTTCATGGTTTGCTGCTAATGGGGTCAGACCTGTACAAATAACCTGATAAGCTGCTCATCTTTAGTTTACTGAGTATTGTTGCCAACAGCTGCAGAAGCTGTGTGTAAAACAGGTCATTTGACCTTTAATCATGGCATGACATGTGACACTAAAACTTTGCAGAAGCTATAACATATCCTGTGACTTATTTCATGTACTCAGGAACAGTCATCATGCACTAGGCAACACAGATGAGTTACTACCGGCACTACTTCTGTCTTGCAAAAACATTTTTAACTGCTCACGAAGGAAAATTGTAAAATTCTTTGTTCCTTCTGAAGTTAAATTTTGTTAAGCTGAGGAAAAAAGATTTTAGCTTACCACAGTTAAGTACTGCAACATCCTCCCATCAACTCTGGATTCATGAAACTGGTCTTTATACTGAGGTAAGCCAATATCATCAAGCCATCCTGCAGGTACAAGAACAACAGCGTACCCCAATCCAGATCAGTGAGAATGCAGCATTCATACAGCTCGTTCTACCCATTCACCTTTTAAAAGGACAGCCTCGTACCAGAAGCCTAAAAGTTCCAACTAGCTTTCTCTGGAATACCCCAATGATACTTCACATCCAGTGTGTGACTGTGCGTACACCTTCTGCAGCATAACGGAGCTCTTGCTCGATTGAGCCCCTTCCCATTTAGCTTCCTTTATCTGACTGGCAGGGTTCCCCTTGGAACTGTATATTTTGATGTCAAGAACATCACAAGAATCCCCAGATTTCTACTCTGCTGAACTTCAGTGCTCTTAAAAAGATGTTTTGTAACTGCTTAAGCCAAGCTATATCAGGCAGCCCCTCCACAGTGTCGGGAGAAATTCCAAGCAATTCTGTGACAGTTCAAACACTTACGTGTCACCCAGATATGATCGAGCTGTGCAGACTTCTCATCTTGTTTTGCATTTATTGATTTAATGGCCAAAACTAATTTCTTTCTATGCAGTGGATGCTTTATTCCCATTTCCTGCAACAAAAACAGTTTGCCTTGGCTCTGGCTCTTTCAATCTCATTAGGTAGCTACACAAACGGATACTGCATTTTAGAAAGGTAGAGATGCCAGTTGTTTGAAGGGGCCGGGTTGTACAGAGTCAACACATGGAGTTGCTTGAGAGAAACAGTCAGATTATTACCTTTTCCATGTCCTGAGGTGTTGCAGTTAACAGCGTATGGCCCGAGGTCACCCACTGCCGTGCAAAAATGATGTACTGGCCCAGACCAAAGTCCTCGAGCCAGTTACAAACTCTTTCAGTGCTCCACTGAGCAAAGGGAGCATTGTAGTCACTGAAAAGTACAAGAAATATTTGAAAAATCTTACAGGAAAGAATTTTGGTTATTACCAAAAAAATGCTCACGGTGTGCCAGAGGCAGCAGTGCTGCAGCACACGTACTGGCGGGCTGCGCTCCGTGCAGCGACAAAAGCCAGCAGCTGTTCTCGCAGGCCGTGCTGCGGTACTGGTGTCATCTTAAGCTGGTTGCTCAGCCTCAACTTGTTATCTGATGGGGGGTGTGGGAGGGGCTGAATTAAGAATTTCCCGTTCTCTATTTAAAAAAAATTGCTGAATCCCCTTGCAGATACTCCTATGGGAGATGAGGATCTTTACCGAGGTAACATTTTTGACACTCAAACAAACAGCTAGTGCTGCAACCTGCAGTCGAAGGAGTGCAGAGGGGGAGCTACTCAGGGTACACTTTCTACCAGCTGTTCTTTCCAGTTGTGGAATTCCACATGGCATGAAGTACATTGGAAAAAACATATTTCACAAGAGGAGGGTTGGGCTGTTCAGCATGTTTAACAATGCTGTGCAAGGTAAAGAAGGAAGCGTTACCTTTTCTGGCCTTTGGTTTCCTTCGATCTGGATAACCGAGGTCCAGCTGTTGCACGGAGACCGCCTCTTCGGAACTCTGCCAGACCCAGATCGTCTGCAGGGAAGTTACCTGACTGAGTTCTTCTTATTCTTTCAAGACAAGAGTGCCACGATAGTACTATTAGCATTAGTTTCACATAGCGACAACTAGAAGCTGTATTAATCTGCCTGTAAACTACAAGTATCTAATTCATGCGGTAGCTGAAGAAGTTCCAGGCAAAAGCTGCCTGGACCTCTGAGGAAAGAAAAAAGTCTCTGCCAAGCAGCCATAACCTTTCAACCCAGTTAATAACGCATGCTGAAGGCCAGAACTGTAAACCTCCGCTGTCCTGAAGTGGATAAAGTGAACACCATAAAACTCGGTCCCCCTGCTTTTTGTTTCTTCTCATTTTTTGTCACCAATGTCTTCTGTAATGAACAATGTAACTACCATTTAATTTTTCATAACTAATGACATTGTTGGCATTCTAAACTATAAGCGTTAAGATGACAGCAAAGCGTCTTAGTTCTTCTGCGAGCATGACACTGTGAACACTACCACCCATTTTTCTACACCCACGTGTACACAGAGGACACCCACAGAGCTGCTTTCTCTCCTTTTCCTGAAGTTTCCTTTACTGTCGCTGTAGATATTGTAGATTTTGCCAAGCACTGGATTTGTTCTCAGTCAAAATGCTTTGACAAGGAACTAAAACCAAACAAATGACCTTACTTTCCCCAGATTTTCTTGATCCCTTTTGGACTCTTTCTGTTTTCTGGAGACAACGGAGACTGTGGACCTGAATCCATTCCCGAAGAAAGAGGTGAAAGGTCATCTGAGGCTACTGTACCATCCACACTCTCTGTTTCTCCTGGATTAAGAACAGTAATATGGTCACATTTTATACTAATTAATAACAAAGTTGTTATTCTGGAAGAATAATGTTTAAAAGCAGAACATAATAAAAATTTAAAGGTATCTATAAAATTGTTCTTGTATTAAAAACCATGCTAAGAAGATGGAAAAAAAAAATAGTAGGCGTACATTTGATACAAAAAAGAAAGTAAAATATTGGGTTAAATAGTATTGTTATTTCAGTCACTTGTATACATTCTTTTAATTTATTTAAAGTTTTAAGACTGAAACAGCTTCTTTAGACTTTGCTTATCTTTAATACCCTAACTCCTCCATCAAAATCAGGGGGAATTTTTCTGCTGAATTCAGTGAAAACAAAGTGAAACCAGGAATAAATATCTTAAAAAGAAATCTCATCTGAATGCTCTACAGCAAAAGCCGTTACTTTGTTTCAGCACCACACTTAATTCAATCTGGATGGTCCACTTGGTATTAGTATTTTATAGAGAAAGGGAGGGGAAAAGGAAAGGAAAAAAAGTAAGCAGCAAAATTCATGTTAAAGTTGCATCTTGTTTGGATACAGTACCTAGCACTGGTGCACTGACACTCCTGATGCGATCTTCAGTCATCCCAAGAAGCAGAAAGCCAGATGAGGAAGCAAAGAAGATATAAACCAGCAGCAAAATAAAGTTACAGAAGAGCAAAGTAGTAAGCTAAGCATTAAAAGCAGAAACAAAAAGAAAAGAAGCAGTTATGCTTGACATGAAAGTGAATATGCATTGGCATGCACAAGCCCCAAGAATTCTGTACAGGTCATCTTTGATAGACAAGGATGATCATTTATCTCGTTGTCTTCTAAAAAACTGTCCTCAGACAACACATCAGGCTTATACTAGAGCGCTCCCCAAAGCCTGCACAACATCTGAAATGGAGCAATGTCTTAAGATTACATCAAATTCCTCTGAAATACAAAATTGGGGGTGTAATGAATTTACTGCACGTGTGAGAAACAAGCTGACCTGCATAAAAAATTCTGTTAATTCAGTGTATTTAAGGAGTCATTGCTTGTTTCTAGCAAAATGACACCTTCCTTTACAAGACCACCCACCCTTGGATAGCCCTGCAGATGAAGACACAATAGCATAGCTCACACATTACTTCCAATGTTGCAATCACAGGGAAAAAGCCGAAAGAAAAAAACACCACAAAACCAACAACAAACCTAAACAACCCACAACCTCTTGATATCTTGAAACTACGGTACCCAAACAGCTTTTACGACTGTAAGGCCTTAAAGAAATAAAATCCTGCCTAACAAAAAAAAACCCCAAAACCCAGCATAACTTCTAAAGTGTAGGAACACTTCAAAGTCACTCGCGATACACTCGTGCCTGAGCTCCCAAGCTTTTCAGTCCTTGGCAAACACCTAGCTCTGTACCTCGCTCTAATACCTTTTGTCAAAAAAAATCCATGCTTAAAATGTCACTGAAAAGAAGTTAATATAGACTTCCACACATGGCTGTGGTGCTGGAATAACAATATACTCGTATTTTCAAAATACGCTGATGTTTTTCTGCACCTAGCAAGGTCATTTCGCACTTGTGGTACTCCACAAGCTCCAGCAACCAACGGGGCCAGTACCAAGAGCTGTGCCTGAAACGTGCACATTAGTGCTAGTTATATTGGAAAATTTCACACACTAAAACACAGGGGGATGGCAAGGGATAGGTTGGTTTGTTTTATTTAATGCATCACTTTTTGATGTACTTGTCTGTGGGTTTTTGTTTGCTTGCTTGCTTTTTAAGAAAACAAATCAGCAAACTCAGGGGAAGCACTAGAAACACATCTGGAAAAATACTGCTCGTTCATATTGTCAATATGTTTGCATCTCTAAAAGTTCCAATTTTTAGTTACACATTTGTTGACTTTCAATCTCCACAATTTCCAAAATACCCTCTCCCTTCCTCACGCTATCAATGTTGTCAGCAGATTCTATCATCAAATGCAACGAAAAACACCACCCTAATTTAAAACCAGCCTTTACTCTCCTCTGAGCTAATGTGGAATATTTTTGGTACACTGTTAAATAAAAGTAGAACTTTACTTAAGCAAATCATGTTCTAATCCATTGTTTCAGCATGGATTATATCCCACTTTATGTCCCAATCCCTCAAGCAGTTTGCTGTCCCCCCCCCGGGAGAGGTTCAGATACATACTTAGGCCCAGGATGCTGCTGTCCTCATTCTCCTTCATGCCACACACATCAGGTGAATTATTTGTTCCCTGCTCTCCATTCTGTAAGGGTCGAGGCAGCTTTCCTGGCAAGGTTTGGTACTTGCTGCCTTTCACAAGTGGCTTGCTCTGGTTTGGTTTTGTTTTTAAAGAGGGAAAAATAGAAATAAATACAAAATCAAATCACTCAGCATTTGCAATCCAGTACACAATATTTTAAAAGCTGAGAAAAAGTATTTAACGTTCCATGTTTCAAAATGACACCACCCCCTCCATGCTCCTGCTGACAGAGAATTCAGTTTAAATCCAATAGTAAACTGAGAAAAGTTTTCCAGCCAAGACACAGCCTTCTCTTCCCTCATGTGCCCCGCCCACCCTGTGCATTACATTAATATATGTTCTATTTCATATAGGATGGGTTTGTCATAAGAATTTTTCTATCTGTCTCCCTTTCCTCTGGGACCTTGGCACTAAATAATAATTTGGTCCTTCTAAGGTCAACTTTTGACACTGCCAGAAATGCATTTAGTTAATTCTCAGCCCATTCTTTCCATTTTTTCCTCCTATTTTTTTCACCGGACCATCTGTGTTTCTGCCTCACAATTGTATCTTGTTGGAGTTTAAGCCAAAAGTATTTGTATAACTCAAATTTTGTCAAATGTATTTGCCCACCACCATTAATAATAACAAAAGAATCAATTTAGGGTACAGCAATTTAACTTTTATAATAATTAGCATCTCTTACAGTCAACATGTCATCATGCTTAGAAAAAATACTAAAATAATACTAAATATATAGTTGCCAAATACAGAGCTAAATATATAATTGCCAATTCTCCTATAGAACCTAAGCACAAGGTATAATTTTGATACATGCTGGGGGGTCTGAATGGCTGCTGACTCTACAGTTTTTGTCCACATCAGGCTAAAAATAAGCATCTAACGTACGCTGCCTGCTGCTGTGGTACACGCACAGTGTCACTAGCATCAGTGAGGGTACTTATGCTTGAAGGACCTTCCTCCAGCAATAACACTCACATGGGGTGGTCCTCAAAGTCTCTGTATTTTGTATTGAAAGGGAAGTGGTATGTAGGCTTTGCTGAAAATAGAGCATCTATTTGAAGTTTGCATAGAAATCCCATCATTTTGAGCCCAATGATACTTTTCCAGCCCAAGCACGTGTCTCACAGAGGTACCTGTCTACAGGTTTGGAAATGGCATGTTGAGATTTCTTCAATAGCAAACAGAGATGAAAAGATGGATGCATATCCCACAACTGTCAGAACCTTAGGAATGTAGACGCTTTCCAGAGAAGCAGTGAACCTGCAACTCCAGCTGACATTAGTGGGAGTGATGCACTTTCAATGCGTGTTTTGGATCAACTCCTGTTGGTGACTGTTTCGGTATCAGAAAGAGATTATGGGGGGAAACTTTGTACCGAAAATACAGAAACCATATTTAGTATGCAGAAACACAGAGTATGCTCCTATTTAGTGGCCACATTCTAACAAAAGTGTTTCAAAACATTGTGACAGGATGCTACATGAAATATTTAGTGAGATAACCGCTGCTTTATCTGTTCTTATTTCAAGGCCTAGAGGAATCTCTGTGTTCTGCAGCTGCAGCTCAAGATTCCTCAATTCCTCAACCCCCTTCCTCTTTTGGCAACTGTAGGAGAACATCCTGACTTCTACCAAAGCTTAAATGAGTAGAGAAATTGCTTATTGCATTAGCACTGCATTTTTCTCAAACTGACTGACCTCAGCTTCATCCTCATGTAAAAGCTTTTAGTTGAAAAAAAAAAGATTTCCATCTCAGATTCTTAACCCTGTTCTCAGTTTGTCAGTACTGGAACTATGCAAATATTTGAAATGAAAACATAGCATGAAAACACAGCTGTACCACCGCAGCACATCACAACAGATACATGTTAAGAGAGTTTACACTTAAATATACCTCTTGTTCTACAACAGGCTGTACTGGTTTTCCGTCTACATACTACGGAGTTGCAGGGAGGGTAATTTCAAAGTTTATGAAAAAAAGCAACAGACAAATGTTAGTATTAACATACATACACAGAACATAAACTCTACTCTTACTACTACAGCGATGCTATTTAATGTATTGACAATATACCATGAGGTCTGTTATCTCTTGATTTCATTTCAATGAAATATTTAATACTAAATGTGTCTGTTCAAACCACTCTACAAAATCCAGGCCCTAATTTCTGTTGTGATCAAAAGCATTTTTCTATTTTCGGGCTTTCAGGTGGTCCCTTTAGACTTTGTTTAAGCTGGGAACATAACAGTTGTTCAATAAATAAACCAATATGTAAATGACCAATGTAAAAAAAAAGAACACAGACAAGACTGTTACATATCTAGCAGAAACCATAAAGAGCTGTGATAAAAATGAAGTGATAAAAATACCAGCACAGCTACAGACACCAGTGTGTTTTATTTTTATTATTATTATTGCTGGGTGCAATTGGAATTTGAGTTTTGTCCAGAGTAGAACAGCTCCAGTAACACTGCCACTAGCACAGGTTCCCTTGGACTTAATGTAGGAAGTGAAGTCTTGCCACAATGGGTCAGCAAGATGAGTTTTCTTGGTTTTGGTTGTAAGTAATTTACTTGCAGGGTTGTAGGTAATTCACTTGTAGCTGGTCCCTCATACAC
>JAAGNO010008122.1:27954-40727 GCA_033439905.1 Ceryle rudis
ATAGAGAGATGTTAGGATGAAGGTTGGACTTGATGATCCTAGAGGTCCTTTCCAACCCTAATGATTCTGTGATTCTAAATTATGGATCTAAGGAAACCAAAGGAGTTTGATATCACTAGTAAATTAGTTACATACAGAAGCATAATTTGGAAATTTGCTTTCACTTCTACCAGTCCAGGGAATATTCTGGAGTTGAACCTCAATTGCCTGAAGCGGGCAGTGTTTGGTTTCTGCCAGCATTGTACCTGTTGTCGCAAAGGAAATCACGTTTGTGTTTTGTATAGTTTAAGAATCGAGTCCTGTTCTTTAATCCCTGCTTGGAGGATATTCTTTATCAATGACATTGATGAGAGGCAGTGTGTCTTCTCAGCAAGTTTGCTGATGACACGGAGGTTTGGCTGATAGACCTGAGGGCTATGTGGCCATCCAGCAAGACTTGGACAGGATGGAGAGCTGGGCAAGGAAGAACTTCATGAGGTTTAACAGGGATAAATGCAGGGTCCTGCACCTGGGAAGGAATAATAAAGTACACCAGTACAGGCTGGGAGGTGATCTGCTGGAGAGCAGCCCTGTGGAGAAGGACCTGGGAGTCCTGGTGGACAACAAGTTCTCCATGGGACAGCAATGGGCCCTTGTGGCCAGGAAGGCCAATGGTCTCCCGGGGGACATTAAGAGGAGTGTGTCCAGCAGATCGAGGGAGGTTCTGCTCCCCCTCTACTCTGCACTGGTGAGATCTCACCTGGAGTATTGCATCCAGTTCTGGTCTCCTCAGGTCAAGAGGGACAAGGATCTACTTGAGAGAGTCCAACAGAGGGCTACAAGGATGATGAAGGGACTGGAACAGATGCCTTACAAGGAAGGGCTGAGACACCTGGGGCTCCTGAGTCTGGAGAAGACTGAGAGGGGATTTGATAAACGTTTATAAATATATGAGGGCTGAGTGTCAAGAGGAAAGGGACAGATTGTTCTCACTCATGCCCTGCAATAGGACAAGGGGGAATGGATGTAAGCTAGAGCACAGGAGGTTCCACCTTAACATGAGGAGGAACTTCTTTACTATAAGGGTCACAGAGCACTGGAACGGGCTCCCCAGAGAAGTTGTAGAGTCTCCTCCTCTGGAGATTTTCAACACCCGCCTGGATGCATTCCTGTGTGACCTGTGCTGGATTATATGACCCTGCTCTGGCAGGGGGGTTGGACTTGAAGATCTCCAGGGTCCCTTCCAACCCCTTGACACCCTGTGATTCTGCATCCCAACATCTACACTTGCTCCAGCTTTGAACATAGCTTTTTGAACTTAAGCAGTCAAGCTTAAAGAGTAAGTGTATCAAGTCTGTAAAGAACCAGGGAAATGGGGACTCATGAAATGTCTGATTACTGACTCCGCTCTTTCTGCAATACCCAACACTTTTTTCCTATTCTGTAGAAACACATGAGGATTCAACACCCTCCCGAGCTGAGCCCTAAACCCTGCACTTCACTTGTCCAATTAACAGGCAAACAACAACCAGGTGACAGAAGACAAAAACTATATATACCCTTTAAATGGATTCCATTTCGGTCCTCCTTGCCTTCTGTACTTTTTTTAACCCTTGTATCTTCAAATTCTGGTTCCTTTCTCCTCAAATTTAAGTCTGATTCAAAAGACACATTCACTTTCTTTTAACATCACAGTCTGAACTGGCAGATATTCACAGATCACAGAATGGTAGGGGTTGGAAGGGACCTCCGAAGATCATCGAGTCCAACCCCCCTGCCAGAGCAAGACAGAACTAGAGCAGATCACTCAGAAATGCATCCAGACAGATCTTGAAAGTCTCTAGAGAAGGAGACTCCCCAGCATCTCTGGGGAGTCTGTTCCAGTGCTCTGCAGCTCTTACAGGAAAGAAGTTCTTCCTCATGTTGAGGTGGAGCTTCCTGTGCTTGAGCTTGAATCCATTACCCCTCATCCTATCACAAGGTACGAGTGAAAAGAGGTTGTCCCTGACTTCTTGACGCCCAGCCCTCATGTATTTATAGACGTTAATTAGATGCCCTCTCAGTCTTCTCCTCTCCAGACTAAACAGCCCCACGTCTCTCAGCCTTTCCTTATAAGGCATGTGTTCCAGCCCCTTCATCATCCTCGTAGCCTCTGTTGGACTCTCTCAAGTAGATCTCTGTCCCTCTTAAACTGGGGAGCCCAGAACTGGACACAATATTCCAGCTGAGGTCTCACTAGGGCAGAGTAAAGGGGGAGGAGAACCTCCCTTGATCTGCTGGCCACGCTCTTCTTTATGCCCTCCAGGAGACTGTTGGCTTGCCTGGCCACAAGGGCCCATTGCTGGCCCATGGAGAACTTGTCTATCAGGACTCCAAGGTCCTTCTCCATGGAGCTACTCTCTAGCAGATGATATTAACACCCTTCAGATTAGGTTGGAAGGTGAAGAGCCACCAGAGATTAACAAATCTTGGTGATCTTTTCAGCACCAGATACCAGGAGATTTGGCCCATTACGGCCTTGGCTTTCTACTCCTCTCTGGAGTCCAGTGAGCCTCCCAGGTTCTGCAGCCAGGTTAGCAAGGTCAGCCACATGCTCTATTTAAAAATCAACCTTCTGCCCCAATCTGATGGGATAATCAAAAAAATCAAGGCAGCGCTGCGCTGACAGAAAGCGGGTTATTTGGAGCATTTCAAACCCATACTTTCATTCTTATCACATAGAATGAGGATTATTTTCTCACCTTTTCTTCATTTGCAGCTAATAATGATTCCATTCCTATCTTCAGTCGTTGAACTTCTTGATCTAAAAATGGTTTTAAGATGTAAGGAAATATACTTGGCTACATTTAGTGTCAATGATATGTTTTATGATACTCCCCTTAGGTTCTCAGGAGTAACCCAAACTGTGTCAGTGGCATGGCAAAGACACTATTAAACTACATTTAACTTGGAGCTTTTCAAAGGCTGAGCTATTAAAAGCATCACACAACACAGACATACTGGTTTTGTTTAGAAAAGGCTACTTAATATTCTTGTTAATTAAATAAAATTACTATTTATACTCTAAAAGTAATGAACAAAAGAAAGAAACGCTGAAGCTTATCCTGCAAGAGGTGAGTGTGTTTGCTGGAGAGTGTGTTTGCTGTTACATATTTAAGGAAATCATTTTAAGTATGATTGAAAATTAATTATATTCCATCTGAGAAAATTATTCACCAGCTTATAAGAAGTAATTCGAGGACATTCATGAAACTCAGAAATGAAAAAATAACAAAAACTTGTTAGATATGAGGAAAAATTGTGATTTTCTTTTTTTCTTAAAAGAGTTCAGTATGAGTAAGTTAAAATTTGCATCAAGAGCTAATGCAGAATTATGTCACACACAGTTTAGCTTTACAGGACAGATGTTATTCAGGAATGTTATCATCAAAGCAATTAAGACACTCTGAAAAATTTATGAGGTTATTAATTATATCATCCTAACTTTGCTGAGCGAAATCTTTAATTTCTTCTCTGCACACTATTCCTCTTAAGTTCTCGAGTACTAACTTGCACTAAATCAAGTGTAGCTTGACCTGAAGTTCTGTTGTAACTGCCACTCAATGAATTCATGCTTTGACATTTAAACAGACCCAATTCTTTCACACAAGACTACGAAAACCAGATGTGGCAGGCATGAGGATGAGAGAAGAAAGAAAATCAATAGTGCTAAACAGCATTTTTTAAAAAAATAAATCATAAATGTTCTACAACTAAACGTTGAACATACAATACCACATCTAAACTACTTGCCAAAACTGCAATTAGTTTTTCTTGTAGGGTTTCTAACAAATGCACACCTTGTAATGATCAAGTTCGAAAACACGTAAATGAATCTTGCAAACATTTCTCTTGCAAAAGGGAACAATTAGTAAGGCAAGACATGCACAGACACAGCCAAATCAAAACTAAAGCCAGCAAGCAGTGGGCAAGCAATAGGAAGATTTTTTTAAAAGCCATTAAAAAATAAAAATCACAGTCCTACTGATTTCTCTTTATAATATTAAGACTTCAAAGAGAACTGGTGTCGAGGTATTTTTAAGCACGTTAAAACAACCTTGACTTACAGTATTTATAACATCATCAACTATGGAAACATTTATTTTCAGACTGTTTATATTTTTTATTATTTACTGCATGGATTAAAAAAGCAGCCCAGATCCTTCCCCTCCAAGAAAGGAAGCTTTTAATTAAAGCCATCTTTCCAGGTTTTGCATGGGTCTTACATATGTACATATGGGTTCTACATATGCACAAATAAAAAGAGTTAAAGTTTAACCTTGACAATGTCCCTTTGAAGTCCAACCATTTGATTTGTGAACCTCAGATTTTTTTCTTTTGAAGTGAAATCTTACTAAATAGGGCAAGTAGCTGTCTGCTTGCTGCAAGCAATGAAAGCAATGTCTCATGTAGATTACAATTAGACAGCTAAATCTAAACAAACATCTTATTATTGCTGCAGTATGCATCCCAGTTATAATTTGTGTGAAAGGGACAGTGAGGTAAAGCCAAAAGTGAATTGCAAGGCTTACGTTTTTCCTTTAGCCTTCTCCTATAAACTTCCTCTACGATGGTAAATGGTGAGAGTCAAATAAAGTATGTAGAAAAAGCAGATATTAGATAATTTTTACAATTGAATTAGAATATTCATTCTAGCATATGACATGTACATTGACATTATTTTTCAACTTTGAGTAGACCACCTAAAAAAATGTGATGATAATTTGCAGAAGAATTGTTGCTGCTGCATTCTGTTTCCAGTCAAATATGGTCCAAGTGGTTTCCTTCAGTGTAGCCTAAAGAATCTGTACATGGTTTGATTCTTCTCCCACTGGAATCAAGGACAGTTTCACCCATCTTCAGTATGAACAGGATCAGACACCCTACTAGAAGTTGAAAGTTGCTGAGCTCTTGATTTATTGTTATACCACTATCTTTCCTTTGAAATACCATAAATTATTTGGGAAACTCATAGAAGATACAAAATTCTCTTAATAGAAGAGTTCCTCTAGAAAGAAACTGCTGTTAGATGAACTACTTTTCCAGTTAGACATGCAACTCTCTACATGCACAAGCTCTGCAGCAGAGTGAAAGCAGCACCAAGTATATGTCAATCACTTCTTTGAAATAAACAGCAGTCAAAATACAGAGTCTTTTACAAAAGACACACCTACTTTAGTTCCTGCAAGAAGGTTCTTGGTATGCCCTGAGAAAGGGGTAGCACAGCACCTGAAAAGTCACCCCTCACCTCTACAAGGGTGCTCTTTGGAAGTGTTAGTTAACCCTCATGAAAGAATTTAGTGCAGCTGAGCTGATGCATTGCAGTAAACCACACAGAAAGGCTCCTGCGTGGCTAAGTGTCAGCATTACAGGAGAAACAGGTCGCTAATATCACATTGCTCACAGCCCAGCAACTGACAGAAGCTCCAGGGAGTCAATATTTCAGAGAACTGTGACATGACTGGTGGAGATCAGAAGCTAAACAAACTGGTTCGTTTGCCATTGACCTGTATCAACGGTGCAGGTTTACAACAGAAACCTGCAAAGTCATAAAATCACAGAACAGCCTGGGCTGGAAGGGACCTCGAAAGACCGTCTGGTCCAACCTTTCATGGGAGAGGGAGTCTAAATGAGATACAGTCCTGAAGAAAGGAAAGACATCAATCAATGACTATGTTTTAGAACGTCTGGGCATTTGCTTAGCTTCTACTGTGACAATTTTGGGTTTTTTTGCTTAAAAGATGGAAATTGCAAAGAGTTTTCAGATAAATTTTGAAGGTTTACACAGAAAAATACATTGCCAATGAACTACAATGACTCAAATTATGAATAAATTTCCAGTAGAAAATTCTCAGTGCCCTTAAGATACTTGTTGCAATTTGTGCTGCCTCTAAATCAGGATAGAATTTCACTCATTACAGTCCCCTATTCTACCAGAAGACAAAACAAGTTTGCACCATTTTTCTCAACAAATAAAAATCTAGAAGTCCATTCCTGTATCTCCTTGTATGCCTTTGAAATACTGAGCCAAGCTGCTACCAAAGTGAAGCTAAAGTAGTGGTTTGGATTTTTAATTTTATTTCCCCTCCTCTTACCTCTTTCTGCCACTTCACTATGTGATGAGGTCCTAGATAGCTGACTTTGTAAGCGTTCTATTTCTGCATCTTTGAGAGCTAATTGCTCTTGAAGCTGGGCTATCTCAGCCTGAAAGAGAGTACAACAAATTCAGAATAACATCGTCACAGATTCTCTGTGTTTCTCTCTCATGAACTAGAAGACTTCTAAGCATAACACTTTTATTGAGGACCCATTCCCAATTCAGGACGTTTCATAAACACTACAACAAATGTAGATGTTTCAATCAGAAACAGAATAGGTGTTACAATACTATTCCTTTTACTCGTTTTTTTTCCAATGCAGTTAACCCTCAGAGAAGAGGGACTTCCAAGAGGTAAAATTTTCAAGGATTCACACAGGCAAAGAAACTCTGGAAAGCTCCCAATGCTACAATTCTAGTCCTATAGTAATGACTATTACAGGCCAACTCTTCAGTTTTTCATGAAGATCACTAAAAGATAAAGTATTTTTTAAAAGATACTGTTGTTTTGGTAGTTTTTTATCCCTGTATTTCTTTTACTACTTATAACTGAGAATCCATCAATGCTAGCTCTCTTCATAGTAGGATAACAGAATTGTTCTTCCTCACATCATCTCATCATCTTCCTCACATCACCTCATCACCACAGCAAAGAGGCTAGAGGCAAATCACGGCTAGGAGAACAACCACATGTATGCAACAAAATACCAGTGTTCATTTACACTTGCTGCAATTTGTACAGCCACTAGACTGAGGTAGAATATCACAATTACAGAAGGAGAAGAATCGTGTTATTGCTGAGTTTCTAACAGAGTGACTCTCATCTCTTTTTCCTGTTTATGAGAAAAACTGCCAACAATATATTTTACTATGTTGGTAGCTTCATTATGATTTGTGTTCAGCAGCCTTCAAGCTTTTTTGTATCAAAATTCTGCATCTTCTCCAGCAAAAGCAGAGAAAACCTTCATGCAGTTAAAGAAGGAAACAAACAGGCAAATCACTACTGTGACCAGTTTATCAAAATAAAATAAAGCAGAAAAAAAAAAGAAAGCACCATTACCCAAACTCTTGTCTGCAATTCCATATGGAACAGAAGAATCTGCCTCGTTGCTTCTCTGAAGGGCTCCTACACTCCCTAGTGACTAATATGCTTTTTATATCCAGCCATGGAAATACTCCAATTTCTCATCCAAGAGGCTGGAGCAACAGGAAGACAAAGGCTGCAGACCTCTTAATACCAGATTGGGATTTGCCTCCCCTGGTCTATTTGATCTCCTAGCTCTTAGCTGCCTTCTTTTCCTTTAATGTCTCATCCTTGTCATCTCTACAATTATTTTTCTGCTTCCTCTCTCTTTCCCTGTACTTTTCTTCCATTCCAGTCCTGCATCATCTCTAACTCGACGGGTTTTACAATTCTTCTTATTTTTATTCTGCTTCTACACTTCCCATAATCTTTTTCTGTCTTGGCAGCTGGCCACACACTGCTTGAGAAAATATTTTCCTAAAGACTGTTCATATCCAACAAGTCAGAGAAAACATTCTGACAGATAAAACAGCTACCATCTTAGTAGGAAACAAGACACAATAGAAGCATTTCAATATTCATCCAACACTCCTCAAAGGAAAGAAAAGTGAATACCAATAATAGCTGTCTGTCATTTTGGGGTGAAGCTGTCGAGTATTAAAAAGAATCTAGTTTAATCAATTGAAATGTTTTCCCACAATCCAACCACAACTCAAAGAAGTATGTAGGGGATTACAGGACTACACAAATGAAAGGAGATGCGGTGACACAAAAGTGTCATCGCCTCCTCAGGGAAAAATATTTAGTGGAAGGGGGCTAAAATTTCAAACTAGAAATAAATTGCTACTGTTTGACAATGAGAACGTTCAACTAGAAAAAAATAATTACTGGGGAAAATGATTAAATGTTTCCAATGTTGAGTTTCTCTAGATTATGATCCAACAGCCTTCCAGCATTGAAGGTCAACAGAAAGGTAAGGCTGATATACACAAAGTCCAGGTAAATGACCTAATGGCATATTTTGGGCTTAACATCTATTAAAATAAATTCCATGGTAAGTGAACACTCAACCAACTTTGCATGTCTCTTCAGTCTTGGAAAGCATATTCCACAGAGGCTTGTCACCACTGCACAAATAAAAGAGAGAAAACCTTCTAAGAGGCCTTTCCTCAGAACAGGTCTTCTGGAAGTCTAAATATATTTCAGTTTTTATTCTTCTTTTTTTTTTTTTTTTAAGAATTACAAAAAGGTAAAAAACTGGAAAGTACCAAGAGGGAGCAAAAGGCACAAAAGGAAGCTACAAAAACTTTAAAGCAAAATACTTATTCCAAAGACGGTTGGAGAAAACTTGACTTTACAGTAGACAACACAAGGCAATTTTAAGAACATTAAATATTGATGAGAAATGGAGTGTATCCCTTTCCAGCTGAAATAAGTCTGTCATTAGTAAATGCCAAGTATTCTGCTTACTTTAGTTGCTTTTAATTTCCACTCATATTGATTTCTTTCATTTTCCAGCTCTTCCACTTTGATTTTGAGGTGTCGAAGTTCCTGCAGCAAACCCTGTAAAAGAAGAACAGCAACTAAAGTAAGATTTCTCTGGTAGATGTTAATTTTTCATAACTCTGAATTAAAGATCATGCATGAACCACACAGTAATGAACACCGAAGCACCGAAAAACTACAACCTAAGTCTAAGAAGACAGAAACTATTTTGAACCGAGAGATCAGGAATACTTTTGCAAACTCTCCACTTAAAATTATGAACAAATTTCTTAGTCGTATTAAGGAAGAGAACTGTCTGATGAAGTCACACGTGTTTCAATGAGAATGAGACAAAATAATCTCAAATTCTGAGACTTCAGTCTCAAATAACATTAACTATTGCTTAGTTGTTTGGGTTTTTTTGGTTTGTTTTGCCTGGGTTTTTTTAATTTATTTTGGGGGGGTGTCTTTTTTTTAGTTTTTTTTTTTGTAGGGTGTTGATTTTGTTCTGGGGGTTTTTGTTTTGTTCTTCTGTTTGGTTTTTTTTTTTTTTATCCACCTCAGAAAGTAAGCACAACCATGCAGTGCTAAAAGATTACTAACTTTCCTGAAAGTGACAATCCTCTCCCTGAAAAGGTATTTTAATGAGTTACCAAGAAAAATAAGAGACTAAACAGAATCTAGCAAGCTACAGGCATTTAATACCATACATTACAATCAAACAGGACTACTGCTTTCAACATTGATGTTTGTTTGGCACTTTGCAGAGTGAGTTGATGCAGCCCAGAGCCAACCAGTGCTCCGAGCCCTCTCTGTCTGTTCCTTGGAGAAAACCATCTCAAACAGCCCTTCTCCCTTTTCCTGGATAGAACTGGGTCTTATTCTTCATTCTGAAGAACAATGTTATTAAATCTTTGATTCAGGAGCTCTGACAAGATCAAATATCTTAAAATATGCTGAGGAAAGGAAGTTGGGAAGTGTAACCCAATTTTGGAATCCCTTATAGTATATAGACTAGACAGCCACACTAATATCTTGGATTAAATTAGTGTTTATTTTGAATGAATTCCAAGTTTGACTCAGATTATTTCTTTATTATTTTTCTCTGTCAGAGATTATTCTCTGACATTTATATGTAGTTTGTACTGCAGTCTAACAGCTCACTAATCAGTTCTGCACAGAGGGAAGCTCAGAAACAACATGATTTTCAAAATAGATCTCATGCCCAAATCAGTTATTTTTATACAATGAACCTATGTGAAAAATGACTGAAAAATTCTCTCACACTATAAGCAGATGTCTTATAAAATGAGTTCTGGGAATCCAAATTTTAAAAGATGATGTGTGACTGGGAATCCAAATTCTAAAAGGTGTGTGGCAACTGGGAATCCAAATTTTAAAAAGATGTGTGGCAACTAAAGCAAACTGATTTAAAAGCCAATATTAAAATCGACTTTTTCAGGCATGCCAGTCTTTCCATGTTCAGTAAGCAGTTCATGCAAATTAGATTGACATGTGACATAGTTTTGATCAAATGCAACTAGGATCTGTAATGTAAATTAAAAAATGCTTTTCTGGTAACAAAGAGCAAAAATATGGGTTGGATTTGCTATTTTAAAGGTACAAGTAAATTGGTTTTATGATGGCTCTTTTCATTCCCTTTATCATGAGAGAAAGCTAGGATACATTTCAGATAATCTTACCTGAAATTGTATTTTATACCCTTGTTAAGCTTTTAGGATATTCAGGAATTAATAATCTGTGTTCAGAGGACTGGTTAGGGTGCATCATCATGCACAGCTAGGGTGACATTATTGTGAGGAAAATGAGCAAACTATCGAACCATGCTGGCATGCTGCAGATCAGACAGACAAATCTCAACTAAGAAAAAACCAAAGTAACCCAAAATTAATAAAAAAAAAAAACCCCTCACCACACCACCACTAGAGACCTACAATAAGATGAAAATCGTAAAAGAGCCTGAAAGGTGATTGGGTGTTACATATGTCTGTGCTTTAGTAGAAAGACATCAACAGTCACCAAATTGATCCCAATAATTGGGTGTGGGGTGTCTAAGGTGGGGGTGTTTTTTGGTAATTCTTATGACCACCTCACTCTTCGCTAATGAAAGCCACGAAGATTAATGCTAATAATCCGCAACATAGCTCTGATTAGCAGAATTAATCCCTGCAGGAGAAGAGGCAATACACAGGCTTCTGCTAAGGTGTACTTCTCGTACATCACACCGAGAACAGTTCTTCTGTCTGGGAGTCTCTACCACTGATCTTGGGCTAGATTGAGGGCCATTAGGTGTCAAGTCTGGTTTCCTATCTTGAGAGTTTCTCTCTTGGATTCTACTATTAATTTCCAGCTGCAGTCTACACATCTGCTCCTGTAGCTCACTGATCAGGTTCACTACTGACTGCAAACATGGGAAGAAAGGAAAAAAAAAGACAAAAGAAAAGACAGGTGAGGAAAAAAAGAACTGATGCAAAGAAGATACTTCTACAGTCACAGCACAAAGAAATACATAAAGCATATCAAAGGCAAACTAAGAAAAGCCAGATGATGTATTTCCCTTTTGATAAAGTACATGTGAATGAGTATAAATCTGGAATGTTACACAAAGCTACATTTGAAATAGAATTTATATGCCAGAGTAATTAATGAATTGAATGAATTAATGTGAAGATCAGCATTTGGCCCCTCAGTTTTGGAAACTTATACAGTCACGTCAGTCACATATTAGGAAAAATTGGAACTTGTTTTAATATGCTGGCTCAGAGGCACACTTTTGTTGAAATGGGACTTGATTACATCCATTTACACAGCCAAAGCATCCACTGGGAAGAAACTGCTAAGTGCTCAGTTGGGGCCATAACCCATCCTTTCACACTTTATACACCACATTTGCTGCTAAAGTAAGTTTGTTTCCAGGTCTAGCATGGGTCAGAAAAATAATTCCATTGCCAAGCTTGCTAGCTAGGCTGTTCCTTGACATGAAGAGTAACACTGATAGGAGAAATCATAGGATACCACAGAAGAAAAAAAAACGATTTTAAAATGCGCTGATTTGCAGGCCAGCTGCTTGGATTGCACAGAATGGTAGGGGCTGGAAGGGACCTCTGGAGATCATCAAGTACAACCCTCCTGCCAAGGCAGGTTCACCTAGAGAAGGTCACTCAGAGCTGTATCCAGGCTGGTTTTGAATGTCTCCAGAGACAGAGACTCCACAACCTCTTTGGGCAGCCTGGTCCAGGCTCCATCAACCTCAAAGTAAAGAAGTTCCACCTCATGTTTAGATGGAACTTCCTATGTTCAAGTTCGTGTCCGTTACATCTGTCTTGTCCCTGGGCATCACTGAGAAGATTGGTCCCATCCTCCTGACACCCACGCTGTAAGTGGTGTTTCAGTGACACACACAAAAAATCCAGCTACAGAAAGACAAATCTTAAAATCTAATACAAAAATCTAGATACCATTTCACTTAAATTCCCCAGCTCAGTAGCAAATAGTGGTGGGTATTTCTTTAAAATTGCCAGTAACTATGCACTAGATACTTAATTTGGAAGTGTCTACACAAGAGCCACAAAATACTTCCCAAGAGCTTACAGCAAACTTAGTATCAAAACCCTAAAACCATGAAACTTACCCCAGGCTAAAAAGGAAAAAGTAGGACAGAAGGAGGGCTGTAAAGCAAGTTGAAATGGACAAATCACATCTGCAGTCTCCTGGTAGTGACACAAGGTCTCTTTTGTCTGTGTTCAGGTAGAGCAGGCAAGTGGGCTGCCATTAATCACTTGGCAAAGCTGCTCACTCACACTTTGCTACAGTAAGAAAACACATTTCCAAAATTTCTAAGGCTTTTCAGGTAAGAGAAAAATCTGCACAAACTCCTCCAGGTGTGATCTCAGAAGCTTCGTGGCATTACTATAGCAAAAGCAGAATGTTATTCCACAAAAATCAAATTAAAATGACAAAGCCAAGATGAGACAGTCCATTCACAAGCAGCTATTCTCTTGCCCCCTGTGTTACATTAGTATCTTTGAGAGGAGGTTAGAGATCATAGAATCATAGAAATGTCTGGGTTGGAAGGGACCTCTAGAGGTCATCTAGTCCACCCCCCCTGCTGAGAGCAGGGACATACTC
>JAAGNO010008122.1:40827-71863 GCA_033439905.1 Ceryle rudis
CTGTGTGGCCTGCCCGGGGTGACCCTGCTCTGGCAGGGGGGTTGGACTCGATGATCTCCAGAGGTCCCTTCCAACCCCTACACCTATTCTATGATTCTACCATTAGCAATACAACAAAGGCTTCCAGGCCAATAAAGCTCAACTTTTCCATCAAGGAGGCCACACACCTTGTTGCAGGGGCAGAATTTCACAGGTCGCAGTCTCACCCCAGACCTCCTGGGAACTTTAAAGCCCTGTCAATGCAAAGACACCCCAAAGCTTTGTCGCTTTCCTGGAGTCAGGCTGACTGTCCAGGTCCTGTAATAGTTTCAGCAGCATCATCCTGGTGTGGGACATGTCATGGGAAGTGCTGAAGGCTGCCATCTGTAGTGATTAGGAGCTGCAGACCTGTTTACATTTCCAGGTTACAGTATGAGACTGCCTAGGCCTTCTGTACACAACACGCTGGAAGTTACGGGTGAAAGAGCATGAGAAGGCCACAGATGGTAAAAACAGCAGCTGCTGCCTCTCTGGCTTGCAACTGCAGCCAGAAATTGCTCTCTAAGCTATCTTTCAATCTCTAAAGATAACTTCAGAGGAGAAATAAGTCAAAAAAACCAAGCACACCCCAAACATATTAGGTCACTGCGTGTAAATTAGTTATGCATAGTTATCGAATATTCCACTGGCAACATTATGGAGAGCAACTGCTTGGATTTCAAATACACCAAGGGCTTTTTTCAACCAGCAGTGTATAAATCTTGGATCTAGTAATGCCCTCTTGCCAGGTAAGACCCTACTGACAGCTGGTCCCCTTAGAGGACCACCAAGTAGGACAAGACGTTGTAGTTCACATGAATTACCCTCTTTCACAATCACTTCCCTTCCCAGCTCCTACCTGCTGCTCACAACCATGAAATGGATATTCTTGATGTGATTCCCTGCTTCATAATCACTTTCTTAATCAATATGGTAAAAACCAAAGCTTTTTGACATCCATATGTGAAGAGGAGTGAGGTTTAGCATTGCCTCCAATGCATACCATTCTTCTGCACTATGTATGGAAATAAGCCCTGCCTCTTGTCTTTCCCTGACGTGAAAGCACTAAAATCACTGGGGGTGATCATCTAAGTGTTTGCAGCACCCCTGACAGTACTAAAACCATGGTCTTCTCTGACACATAAAAAAGGAAATAGAAGAGTTCCCCCGAAGGCTGCACATGGATATGCCAGTCTAGCTCTTGTGGAACAGAAAGGGTTAAAGTGAACACTAATTGTAGCATATGCTTCTGGAAGGGACTTTGTGCCTTGATTAAAGCCAAACAGCAGCCTCTGAAGTATCATGAGCGAGAGGAAAAGAGACTATGGCCCATAAATGCATAATCATGTTCCTTACTGAATTGATGGGATTAACGATACAGACTGTGCTGGAAGTGCAGAAAATCCTCCTGCATGCTCATGTCAGCTCAAAAGCTCAGGTGTATGACAACATTCCACAGACACAACAGGAAAACAAAGGTAATGAAATAAACTCACCTCCGCTTTGTTCTGTTTCTCTTCATATTCACTCTGTTCCTTTTCCATACCAACCAGCTTAATCTTCAGGTCTGAAACTTCAGCCATTAGATCTAGTTTCTGAGTCTCTAGTGATGTTCGACTTAGCAACTCCTGAAAGCAAAGCAGAACATTTTCCTCCAGTTGTATTTGAACACTGACAGAATTTTATGTGACTTCTTGGCAGACCCATAGAAAAGAGGAGATTAACATTTTTGATACGAAAGCAAAAGGATTCTCTTCTTCAAGGGTCACTCTTGCTTGGCAAAAAATGCAGCAAGATGGAGTTGATTTCTGTGTGCAGTAAATGCAGGTCGAAAAGGTAACTAAAAGAAAAAAGTAATAGAGTGCTTGGTAAATTTGCACGACAAGAAATTTCTCTACCTCTCTTTATGGTGTCTACTTTTTGAAACTGCGTGCTTCTCAAGATTTTCACCTAATCATTTTCCCTGTTAATCACCAAAACACTGTGTCCCCCTCCCCGTTTCAAGAAATCCCCGTGCAAGACACGGAATCTGGAAACAATACAAAGGCTGAACAACCTCAAACCTACACAATGCCACGTGACATGTTGGCTACTTCCTAAAAATACTCATCACACAAAGCTTCATATTAATATTACAAGGAAACATCCGGGAACTTCTTATGATGTACTGTTCAATAAAGGCTGTGTTACGGAACGTACACCTTCACCAAAATAGAGTATCAAAGACAAGCAACAATTCTGCAGTCCTGCTAACAGCACCTGAAGGTTTACACCATGAAGTATTTGCTTTGAAGGCTACACACTGCGAGGGGAAAGGCAGTGAATGAAAAGTGGTATGCCCTAACTGGAATCTGAAAGGCAATGTCAAACTGACTAACAGTGTCAAGGAGAAACAATTGGCCATGACTTTTGCTTGTATGACTCAAGTTTGTTTTTCAGGTTGCAGGGAAAGCTGTACTTTGGACAGAGTGATACCACTGCCTTTGGAAAAGGTTCAATATTCACACCTTCCTTGCCATCTTTCAGTTTGCAAGAAATCCAAAGCAAAAAGCTGCCAACATTTACCAGAGTGTATTTTAGATAAAAATGCTTCTGTGGGCATCCCATTTTCAAGGGGAAAAAAGAATCCATTCAGGAGTTGGAGCCTCTCTGAAGAATCAATACCTAGCTTTCCAAGTGCCTAATTAATTTTTGCATGAGAACGTAGGTTTCTAAATGGTAAAAAAAATTCATGGTAATTCATAACTCACAGGAGGGTTTTGATGATAGGAAACACACTGAGGAATCACAGCAGATAACAAAGTTGCCATAGTTATTCTGGATCGACACTGATGAGTAACCACAAACTGTCCATCACCTTTTTCTCATCTCTTCCACTTCCACAAACTATACAGCATGTCGTAGACCATGGCTTGGAGCCAAGGAAGCCACAAGGGTTATTATAAAAATTATAAACTCTACTTGGAACCCAAATCTGCTCTACATGTGAATTGTTTCAGGCTGGTGGGGAACACTGCCCAAATTAAAAATAGCACTAAACTTGCATTGGCTTTGCAACATCAATTATCTAAACCACCCACTATTCCCAGCGTGATGCCCATTCCTGCTGACATTGACAATGATATTTCTGTGTGGATGGGAAAACAAACAGAAGTGGAGCCTGGTGGTTTGTATTTTATTTTCTCTGAATGAAAAATTGAGCATTAATCAGGAGAAGATAGTGCGCTGACCTTTTTAATTGAGAAGCTCTAAGAGGCAGTCACCTAATGAAATGCCAGTAGTAGCTGCTTTCTACAAAGGTTATTATGAATTACAATTATCATTACAATTAACTATTCCATCTTCCAGAGAAACACTCATGTGCACAAGTTCCAGAGGCACATTTCAGTCCAGACTGGAAGAGACTCTGTATTGCTGTCAACATAGCAGACTTGTGCAGATTAAGACATCACTATACATGAGAACTTTGATATGAAAGAAGGCCACTGAACATCAGAAAGCCTCAGAGGATGAGGTGACTTTGGCCCCATGGACAGACTCCATTCACTGTGGAACTGAAGCAACATTTAGATTTCTTTTTTTTTTTTTTTGACGCTGACATGCTAATCCATGATACAACAGGAAGATTTCTTAATAAGGCAAGGAAACACAGCATCCCTCTAGAGAGTTTTGACAAAATTTCTATCCTTTGAGTGCACCATCTGGCATTAATTCCTCACTTTTTCTATAGACACCCAACTTACACTTAAGTTACGCAATTCCTCACTCCTCTCATTCCCAGTTCAGTAGCTCCATGTGGACACTAAGGTGCTACCTGGTATGAGTGAATATGAAGGCAGATGATTTTTTTGGTTTTTTTGTTAGTAAACTCAAAATTTTACAGATTGCTCTGAAGCCAGAGAAGCAAATTTTCAGCTAGTGTGAACTGGCATAAAACTCTTGCCTTAAAATAGACAAAACAGCTAACTAGCTTGTTTTCAACTGAGCTACACTGATTTAAAACAGCTGACAATTTCTTTTGCATCTAGAGTCTAACTTCTGCTTTGAAAGAAAGTAAATGTCCCCTCTTGAAATGGCAACATCTGGAAGCAATTATTTTCATCTCCAAGCAGATGCTCACAGTGAACAGCTCATTAAGAATGTGACCCATTTTGCTACAGAGAAATTATAGTGTATTTCAGTGGTATGATGCAACCTGACTTCAGCCAGAATAAATATGCAATTGTAAGAAAAGAAAATAGAAATTTATGTTATTGGTTTTCAAGCAGAAAAGATAATATAAGGCAGGCAAAGTGGTAATTTGGGCTGTAGCAGCTTTAGGAGGATCTTAAGAGCTGAAATACAGAACAGAAATAGAACGTATCCTGGGTCGTCTTATTTATAAACAAGATACTTGCTTTTAATTTTAAAATGTGCTATAATATAATTTCTCAAAGTTCATTTCTTTGAAACTCAACTTTTAACTTTAAAAATTAAGGGAAAAAGCTCTTTTAGAGCACAATAATCACAAAGACGAGTCATGCAGAAGCTACAATATGTGTGTATGAACAGCAAACTATTTTCATACAACTGTATTTTTAAAATCCACGCAGTATACTTTGAAAAAGATTTAAATCATGTTTTTCAACATTCCAAATGAAACTGAAGCATGTGCTGTATATCTCACTTTCAGATTTTGTTGTCTTGGAAATACATAATTCTTATAAAGCGGCTTATACAATTAAAGATGACAGAAAAGAGCTTAGAAAGAGGACTCTACACTTTTTTAGGCTGTCAGCTGCAAGCACTGAGAATTCCAGGACATTTAACATTCCACAAAACAGAAGAAACAACCAAGCCATATACTGATTGAGAAACCAGAAGTAAGATTTTAGTCAAGTTGGGGGGGGGAAACCCCCAAAGATCCTATTTTGCACTTGTGCATTGTACAAAACACACCACTGAAAACAATTTCACCAGTATTTAAATAGTTGAGAGATAGACAGAGCAAGCAACCTACCTGGGAAGTAAAATTCATCCAGAACCACCAGTAATGAGGATTGCACTTTTCAAGTGCTGTGTGTCAGCTGTGGTAGAAATAAGATACTTGCTTCACCGAAAGGACAGCTGAGTGCAATGTACATGTGTAATCCCTGTGAAATGGTGCAAGCCAGTAGCAGAGAGTGAATTATAGCCCTCCAATTCATCATTTGCCCATTATATAGTTAAGCAACGGGAAGGACAGTGTTTCCCACTGCACTGCCAATTTGAACAGCCCTTTGCATACGCCCAACGAGCAGAGTTGTGTCCACTGTAACTATGAAAGAACAAAGCAGTATAATGCTCACCTGGATGGATAAGCAGCACAATTTGAGGGCACACTCTGAAAAACTTAATGCCTCACGACCAAGCAGCACAGAGCACGCTTCAAAATCTGAAACACTAAGCCAGCTGCTGGCAAGAAGCCACCGCGTGCTATAAACAAGTGCGGAAATTCAGCTAAGCTCAGATAATTCGGGCAACTGAAAGTTGAAGGAAAGATCCTTGCTGGCCAGCAAAGTTTGTGAGAAGCAGATACACACCAGATCTGTACCTTGCAACCAAGACAGGATCCTGGCTCCCCTATGTATAAGCCGACTGCAAACCCAGGACAGGTACACGCTAAAGTGTGTTGGATTCAAGTTCCTCCTGTCACACAGCTCCTCCCTGCATGCTTTTAATCCACTGGTTTTTAAAAGCTTCTCCATCGTGTCTCACAAAAGGCCCTGTCTGGCACATCTTCCCCTGCTCCTTATGCCCAGGCAGAAGTTGGCCATAAACTGGCACGAGAAACAGAAATTCACTCCTGTTTGTATTCAAGCATTTCAGTTTCTTCTAAGACAGAAAGAAGCCTAAAGCAAGCACTTTGTACTTTGCAAGAGTAATACCTGATAGAAGTAGACTTGATAGAAGACACTATCACCTTTACACAGTGCAAGCATCTGACAACGAGTCCCCTGGATCGCTTCTTGCAATTATGTGTCAGAAATAACTTGGAAGGTGGAAACAGATGGTCAAAGCACAGCTGGGGTTTGGTACAGGGCGGGTACAGGAAAGGCACTGCCACACAGACTGGCAGAGCAAGCTGTACACTGTTACATTTGACAGCAGAGCTAGTATCTGTTAAACACACCAAATGCAGCACTGGAATGGCACAGAGGTAACTAACTATTCTTACTCATGATAACAACCATAACAAGGGCACTTAAAAGAATCGTGGAGGTGAAATCTGTATGTGCTGAAAATGCAGTTTTCAAACTGGCTTAAGGCAGCTGTCAAAGACCAAGAGCAGAGATTCCATAGCACCAACACGTCTGGTACTTTCTGTTAAGGGACAATTTAGGCTACTTTATACAGCAAAAATAACTTTCAAATGCTCTTCTACATTTGTACACAACACAAATGAAAGAAAAGTTGATAGCAAGTTGATGGGAGGCTCCCCCAAGGTTAACACTCAAGACTGTCTTTTCTCTTAAAAAAAAGTTTCTTAAAATTGGCTGGAAGAAAGTACTCGGGAATGCCACAAACTAACTTAGAAAAAGGCACATACATGGAAATGTTCTCTAAAACCAGCTGCAATTTTACATTTCAAAGCAGGTGATATACTGAAGTTGGACTGTCACGGCATAAACTGTTTTCATGGGTAAAATCGAGAGGGTTTTTTTTTTGGTGGTGTGGTTTCCTTTGTTGTTGTGTGTTTTTTTTTTTTTGTTTGGGTTTTTTTTTGTTCGTTTGGGGTTTTGTTGTTTTGTTTTGTTATTTGAAGACCTATTCATTACAGTATAAAAAGGTCAATTCCCAGAGGGTGGCATTTCCATATGCTTTACATATTCAATAGCAAGACAGATACCACTGTAAGGCAACCGAGACCAAACCAGTGCCTTGTGCCTATACATGCTCTGCAAAGTTTTCTCTTAACATTTACTATGAAGGATGACCAGGGAAATGTGTTTCTTGGCCCAAACTGGCCAAGAAACTTAAGGACTGATTTTTTTTTTCTAGCAGTAACCTTTTTTTTTCTAGCAGCAACCTTTTTTTTCTAGCAGCAACCTTTAGATTGAGTCAATTTATTTCTTAAAAGCTCACATTCAACTAAGAGATGTTGCAGTTTCACCTCAGAGTGATGTAGAATCACCATTTTCTGCAAAGCAGCAGCAGTACCTCTTGCTGTGGTTCCACAGTCAAGATGTCCACCCTAAAAGCTGATCAGCTATTTTAGTAATTCATATAAGGTTTATTTTAGCTGCTGTTTCAGAAACGTTTCCATGATCGCTTTGTAGCAAGGTTCAACTTGCTAAAACTGTGCATAAATCATAAGCCGAAAGGATTTTAACCAGTAACCCCACCCTGACAAAGTAGGCAAGTCTCTGCTAGCAGAGATTCAGCAAAAACTATTTTGCAGGATAACATTACATACCCTTTCTGCTGTGGAACTATCAGATACCATCATTAAATTACCTTCAAGTGTATGGTTCTTGATTTTTAGTGTAGCATTTTGGGCACAGAATTAATTAAAAGTCACTTTTCTAATAGTTCCCAAAACTAAAAAGAAAGGGCTTATCCTGCGCTCAGGTTTCCCAGATGAGCAAATATGCTTATCCATGAAGCATTCACCTTCATTCCACTGATACACATTAAAGATTTTTCAAGCTAGGGCAATTATCTTTATCGTTCCATTTTGTAATTACAAGAAGCAGTCGACTTAAGATCACAAAGGAAAGTGGAGTTCATTATATTATAAATAAGCAAGCACAAGCATGAAAAAATAAGGATTTATTTGGCACCTCTGGAACATAACAGAAATACTTCTGAAAATATTGAGATCTTTCTGAGAATATTTCTAGAGGTACATAGAGCTAGATAATTTTTTCTCACTAGAAATAAATTAGTTTACTGTAAAAAGAAATAAGCACTATCTTGAAAGACACACTAAATGTTTGTGACTGGATAAACTCGGTGACAATGGTATCACCTTTCATCTCTTTGCTAAGCATTGTGAGCACTTGGACAGGGCACTGGCAGCTGCTGGCTGAGAAGACCTGAACCCAACTGTCCCCAAAACCCAGCTGATCTGTCATTCCCTGAGGCCAGATGCTCACTCTACTTTTGACAAATTAACTGCAAGAAGGCCTGCTGGCCACGCATCTTGTGTGAACGCCTTAACCATCCCATTGCCAGCTCATCCTCTTCTCTCCAAATCTCAATTCATTCCCTGTAGAGGGTAATTTTTTCAACAAGATGAACTAAGAAAAGAACCTTCAAAATATGGGGCTCTCTGTTGACCCTTAAAAAATGTATAATTTCTCAGACTGCTGAGATTGAGACATCTAAACTTGGGTTTCCCGTGTCCTGCTGTCTACTGGAGCATGGAGTCCATGTGAGAAAGAAACCACAACTACCATTCCCTCATCATCCAAATTTCACATAATTTGTTCTCCTTACCATTCACAAAACTAAGATGTTAACATCATTTTTTCTCATTCCAATGAGAAAATAAAAGTTCAAATGCCTCAGTCTCACACTGGATTTATTTTTTAATCTTGATTCAGCTATTGAAAGTACACCACTCACACTAAAATTAAAATACTGCCTGTTTGTGTATGTGTCTGTCATTGTGCCAAGTTAATGGACAGACTCATAGGATTAAAAAGAAGCACAATTTTTTACCAAGTTGTGTACGAAATAATTCTTTCTCTTGGAAAAAAGAAACCAAACTTGAGCTATCGTATGTGCTTTAAGCAGGAGAGATCAGTCACTTGAAAATTTAGCAATCGCCAAGTGAGTTTGTCAGTATTCCTGTAAATTACGTCCAAATGCAAGATCCCAAAACTATGATACAAACCAAAAATTTGAGCTTATTGCTCACCATTTAATATGTGTACAAGAAAGAAAATAAAATTGGAAATTCCTCCCATTTGGCAACCATTTGAGATCACTTTGAGCAGCTGTAAATTTAGATTTAAAATTTATGTTAAGAATATTTGGAGATTCTCTGACTTCTTTAGCTTTAGTACAGACTTTTGTAGCTTATCACTTTAGGATCAGCTTTGTAAGCAATTTGTGCACTTGTCAAATGCCAGACAGGTAGATTCAAATGTTTTCACTGAAATAGCAATGTACATGCATTATTATATTCTCTATTCTATGTTCTGTTAATTCAGGTTTTAATTCAGATCCCTCAGCAGAGCAGAACGTTTTAAGTCAGAGAAACAATAAACAGTTTTAGCAGAAGCCAAAAAACAATTATATAGTTTTAGATCGAAACAGGAAACTTCTACAGTCTACTGTGAATATCTTCTTGAAGTTTGAAACAGATTTTCATAACTGAAATAGTTACTGTTCTTGGATTTTTTCAGATCTCAATGAAAAACTAAATGCACTTGCTATTTGCCCCTCATTTCTGTATCAGAACAAAACTTTTCCTGGCTAGAAGCATTTTGGGTTGCAAGAGTTACGTCTTTTTTAGAGAAGCTAGAGAATTATAGCTTTAAAAGGTTTAGGATATGAGTTTATCTTATAGAAACTCCTACTGTTTACATACATATGTACACAGATCCTGGTCGTAATAAAATAAATTTCTGTGGATCAACAAAACTATAATTTAAAGCTATGAACAGTTCATAGAATGAGTTTCACAGACTACAATAATAAGTTCATAACACAACATTTTGGCTGGGGAGAAGTTAGCTCATCAAGACTAACATCTACCCTCCTAATCTCTGACATACATTTTGAGGGTTAGTTACAATTTCAAATCTATTTTTGAGACCTATGTACTGTATTACCAGCAGTTGATCTCCATCTGCAGTTACAGAAAATTTCACCTGGAAAGTTCTCTTACATCAACAGACCAGTAACACATGAAATGTAAGGTATTTAATTTATCATTTATTCTGCTCTATCAACATATTACATGAAAGAGCAAAAATTAAATCACCGAGCCTGAAACTGTCAATTAAAAAAAAGAAAAAGGTTATCTTTCAAAAATAAGGAGAAAGCTTCTAAATTAAGCAAGAATGGTTATAGTACCAAACCTGATAGAGAAATTAATTTCAACTTACTACCTGTTCAGCTTCAAAGCCATACGAAACTAGAAGAATTTAAATAAAGCTTCGTAATTCTGTAGCTCCTACATACATTAGATACATTTAACCTGTCTAACCAGTTACTCAACCATGTCCAATTTTAGTTCATCAGCACAGTACAAATAAGACACAACAGTTTCATTTTACATGCTGCCACATATGGTATTGTGCAACCAACCAGTAAAATGTTTCTGCAACGGGAAAAACAAAGAAACATTTATTTAACAAAAAAAAAATAAAGGGGGGAGGAAAGTGCAAAGCAGCAAGAGAACAATAAGAGAGGTATTTTTTCCCTGCTTTATCATGTTGCCAAAGGCACTCACACATGCAGACAAGCCGACCATGTACGTCCACCCCTCTGTTGGAGATTATGCAAGCAGCTCTCCAATCCAGGTTTTTACCTGTTGAAGCATTTCTTCTGTAGCATTCAGTTTCAACTGATGCCCCTCAAGACAGATTTCTAAGTCCCGGATTTTCTCTCCTTGAGCTTCTACCTGGTCTGTAAGAACACTCACCTGTAATTAGAGAAGAGAAGCACAACACTACTGAACTGACTGTAAATAAGTTTCAATTACCTTATACAGTTAACATCCAAATGCACTTTATAATAGCAAGTCCTCTTTTCAAGTATGCCCTTTTTAATAGCAAGTTCTCTTTTCAAGTCCTCAACGGTTTGATATTCTCATGCACCACCACAGCAGCTTGTGCTATCAGGACATGAGATTTCTCAGTCTTACCTATATTCTGTTTTAACCCCTCCCTCCGACGCCCCCCACGCCCCTCCCTGATTATTTTGTTTTAATATAAAAAGGAAAGAGCATTTCTAGAAGAGATGAAAGACTACCTACAGGTAGCCCGAGTCAGTTCGTGCGCAAGTCTGAATTAGAAAGCGCCAATCAAGAACATAAGACACTGCAAATAGTTTGTGGTTTTGGAGCAGGCGTTGCCATTTCAGGTTCTGTTGGCATTTCACTCCCTAAAATGGATAAACAATAAAACTGTACTATCAGAAACCATCCAATTACTTTACTTCTTACAAGAAGAGAAAACCAGCTTACCTATCAATAATGTGTTCTGAAGTTATAAGGAATGGAATGAGTACAAGGCATGTTTTAGCAGTGGCAACATTCTATTCCAAGAAAAATTCCCAGGCTTTGCAAGCCAAAACATGAAAGCAAAAGAAGTGAGATACAATGAATCCCGGGAAGAGAAACAATAAGCAGTACTGGTAAAGAACTGTGGGAATAGTGGTACAGAACCAGTGAGGGAGTAGTAAGAAAAGCCCAGCAGTGTAACTCAAGGCTTGCAAAGATGAAACTAAGGAAAACATTCAAAGGAAGTGGGGAAAAAAAACCCAGTGTTAACGCCTATGTGAAGCAGCACATGCATTCCATAGATTAGTTTTTACTATTTATTTATATAAAAGCCTTGATTATGGTAGACGTGTTATTTCAAAAAAAAAACCCCAACCCAACAACAATAAAATTGTAAAAAAAAAAAAAAATTGAGGTGTTTAAATTCCACTTTGAATGAAATGTGTTAACAAAACCTTGTCTGTGTTTTCACATCCAGCCCTGCAACAGTTTTATTAAAAAAAAAAAAGAAAAAAAAAGTACATTATGTGGAAGTGCAACTTAAGATGTACCTACTACACAGCACGTCCAAAACCCAATCAATGAACAATTGAGCTGACTTCAGGGAAGCTGGAGAGGGAGCAAACAAGTGATATGGAATTGCTTTACCTGCAAACATAATGGCAAGCATGCCTGGGAAAGGAACAGAGGAAAAAAAAAAAATAATGAGGAGCACTATTTCTTTTTTTTTTGCCTTTAAAGTATTTGGCTGTAGGGTAGTGTAGAGATGAATGCAGGATGAGAGCTGATAGGAAGGAGTGGGTGGAGGCAGATGGCAGGGGGACACATCCAAGCTGGGGCACGGGGAAAAAAATCCCCATAAAGAAATCTGTTGCTTGTCTACTTTTGTTTTGCTCCCATTGAATGAGTAATGGCATTCGAACCTCCCTATGAGGTCAGAAAGCAAGAAGAAACTGAATCCTCTCCATCAGCCTGATGAAGGTTCCAGAGAAAGAAAACAAGAGCTACATCAAGGGTTGGGTTAGGTTCCAACTAGCATTGTAACCTGTAAGGAAAACTCTGTATGTTAAATCTGACCCAAAAGGAATTTACTAAAACCTTAGCAGCTTTAGAAGTATGTGTTGGATGTTCCAGCAGTTAGACTGAGAGGCACATTAGCCACTTTGAGCTCATATTTTCCCCTCTGTTCAGGATCACATCTGCCAGACTCTTCAGGGAATCAGTTCTGCACACAGAACGTCAGCCCAGTGTACGCTCTGCTGGCAAGTCCACCTTGCCTTGGCAGTGCGACACCCACAGGAGCCAGCCCATAGAGAAGATATTTTCTGTAAATACCTATAAATGTGAGCCATAGGGAACAATTAGCTGAAAATCAAGTGGTATAAGGGTTTAAAAAAATCTTTGGGAAAAAAACTCAACCAACCAAACACGAAGCAGTATGTTAGCTCCTATACCTGGGCACTGTGCTCTTAGAAGGCACCTCAGATGCTGCAGCATTTCCAGCCTCTGCCACAGACTGAACACTGGAAATGGGTTTCGGGGTGCACTGTTTGCCTTGGTGGACTGAGACAGCGGGTGCTCACAACCAGGTGCCTTTTACTGCTGTTTCTGCAGCAAGTCTGATGCAAGGCCGGAGCGCTCCCAGCCTCAAACTCCGTACAGACCACAGTCACTGGCACAATTCAACATGAGCTACAGAATAGGGGTGCTCCATTTCCCATCCCTTTCTCATCCATCATGCCAATGGTCGCACTAGGGAGCCAGGTTTGTACCAGCAGACTTCCTCAAGGCCAGTGTAACCTCAGCATGGGACTTAACATGTTCCTCTTATGTGACTGCCTAGACAGAACATGTAGAACTGCTCTAAACCAGGTTCTATCCCCAGCTCCATCTTGGCACCTTTTTGTTGTTGTTGATGTTCATTTACCAGACTGAGATTCTCATCTATCTTATTTGCCTGGGGTTTTTGGAGTTCTTCTGCAGTACTGTGCAGTGGAATAGAAAAAATGCATAAATATTGACTAAGCCTCTTGATTTGATGGGGGTGTGATGGGGATAAAAGGCAAGAGAGAGACAATTTCTACATCTGATTTTACTACATTCCTTTTGAGAAATACTTTAGGCTGGTCTCCAAACTGTGTCATAAAAAAACGCTTCTTTTTGAATTTTGCTGGCTGCATTCTATGGAGACTTATTTGTGTGGACAAAGAAAGAATTACCGAAAATCGGCACAACAAAGGCAGAAAAAGTATGTGTTGAGCAGTAGCCTGAAATAGTTGTCAAGAACTTAAAAGCTCTGGAGACCAGTGATCCTGTTAAATCCACAAACCTGACCCATGTTGAACACCAAGATTCTGTCAATTCTGTGCAAGCCCCCCAGCAGCCGTGACCATCAACAACCAGCTGTACAGCACGAGCCATGGCCAAGACAAGAGTGGCTGCTACGTGCAAAGACTACAGGACATACACGTGTGATCAAACAATGGAGGCCAGCAGGAACAAAGCCCCAGGTACATCAGACCACCCTCTGCTGCTGTGGAGAAGGCTGGGTCCGTGACAGTGGACAGCTGGGTCCGGCCTCTGGACTGATGCTCCAATTGCCAGTTGCTCATGTGTGTGAGCAAACAGTATGAGAACTGAAGGTACTGTGTCTTCTCTAAAGACTAAACAGCCCCAGTTCCCTCAGTCTTTCTTCACAGGGGAGATTCTCAAGTGCCTTAATCATCCTCGCTGGTCTCCACTGGGCTTTTTCCAGTAGATCCCTGTCTCAAACTGGGGAGCCCAAAACTGGACACAGCATTCCAGGTGTGGTCTCACCAGGGCAGAGTAGAGGGGGACGAGAACCTCCCTACACCTGCTGGACACAGTTTTCTTAATGCATCCCAGGATGCCACTGGCCTTCCTGGACTGTCCTGGTTTGAGTGAGAACAGAACTAATTCTGTTCAGTGATTCACTCTACTTTTCAGTTCAGTTCTTCTAACTCACTGCACTTTCTCAAGTCAGCAGCCTGTTTTCACAGGCAGTGTCTGCTCCCAGCAGTGACAACACCCCATGGTTAGAGTTACTACCAAGGGTTGGTGTGCAGACCAAGGCCACTGATGGATCTTGTGCACCACTTTGGGGTATGTAGAGAGTGAAAGGCCACACCTGCAGGGAGGAGCAGACAGGGCAGGTGACCCCAAACTGACCAACGAGGGATTCCAGCCCATATAATGTCACATTCGGTATAAAGCAGAGGGATCCGAAGGGTTTATAGAGTTTTCTGTTTGCTTCCTTGCTGGATAGTTTTGTTTTGCTTGCTAGCTTGCTTGCTCGCCCTCTTTCTGGGGGCTCCCGGGCTCTCCTCCCCTCTTGGCCTGCTCTGCCAGCTTTGCTTGGCTTGGCTCAGGTCCTCTTTCGGTTCCTTTCTCATAGCATCCCAGGAGGCCTCTGGCCATTCTGCCTTCGATCCCAATCTGTGTGTTCCTGAATTCAGTACCAGAATCCAGCTCCTGAACACAGCTCCCGTCTGTTGCAGGGCCCAGTCTGGGACTGCCCCGGTACCTGCTCTATAGCATCAGTGGTGATGGTGATGGAATTACCATCAGGGGGTTGGGTTCAATACTGGTTTTGTATCTATTGGTACATATTCTATTTTATTATTATTATTATTCTCATTCAAGCTGTTCTAGTTTCCTTTTCTAATCACTGAGTCTCTCTCCCTTATTTCCCTTCTCTTCCCCTTTGGGGAGAGAGGGGGGTTAACAGAGAGCATCTGTTATAGCTCTAAGGGGCCGCCCTGACCCTAAACCGTGACACTGGCCACAAGGGCACATTGCTGTCCCATGGAGAACTCCCCTGATCTGATTCCCTCTCTGAATAAAAAGGGAATTTGCAGCAAATACTTAAGTACCATCCAGAAGTTTTAATTTATTAATGATTACTTTTCCCCCCCTAAATTTGGTAATAGCAATTTTAGTTTAACAGCAATGAAAACATCCATCCAAACCTGAGCTTATGTCTCACACTCTATTTATTGTTTATTTAACAACAGCAGGGAAAATTCTGCTCAGTAAATTAACACAAGTGTGAACAGAACATACAGGATAAAACATGCTTATAGAAACTTGTAGCTGAAAGCAGGGAGAATACCTAGCCAGTATAGTTAAGTTTTGTTTGCTATAAATATATTAAGCTTATAATATACTTTTGTAAGCAGAAAGAGAAAGGCTCTGCAAAGACCATCTAAAGAATCTCCAGCTTCAGTTTTCCAAAGCATGTGCAGTTTTGTAATAGTGAAAATATCCAGGAAAAAAAAAAAAAAAAAGTTTTTTATTTTAATTTGTACATGTGGAGGAAAACTTACACAGGACAGCAGATCTGTTTGATAAAGGCTTGGTAAACTGAGAAATGGGAAACCTGGAAGAGCTTAGTCATGGATTTTACTGTCAAATCTTCTTTTTACTCATTACCTCCCCCTTATTATTTTTGATGATGTAAAATAACCTGGATACACTATATATACAAGGAGGAAAAATATCAGTTCTATCTACCTGCCAGTCTTCCAGTTCTTTAAAAAAAAAGTGGCACACACAACGCAGAAAAATCAACTGGTATAACCCAGCAAACCTACAGTGAGAACCAGTATCACACCACTGTCTTGGGATTCCACAACATTACTTTTAAGCTGGACTTTTTTTTTTTTTTTTTCCTTTGTTATTCTCCCTCTTACTGCTGTTATCCCCTCTCCTTTACCATGTCACCCCACCATGAAATCAATCAAATGGATCGTACAAATTATAAATTAATTCCTGATTTTATAATCAGTTATGTTTGGTGAGCTGCTAACATCTGTTTAACAGAAAATACTCTGTCGCTTCAGCTTTTATTCACTGAATATCAATGATGTAGACAATGTTCTCTTTAAGACATACCTGCAGTATGAGTGACTCTTTATCGCCTTCTAATCGTGCCAATCTTTCTTGATAAGTCTCATTATTAGATGAATGATGATTCACCTGTGACTGAGGAGGAAAAAAAGTGCTATGAGAATTTTTACAGCTAATATTAAAATTTCAAGGAGTAGTTAATAACAAATGATATATATCGATATCTATCGGTTGTTATAATACAAAAAACCCCATGCAAAATGTGTCTACAGACCAGAACTAATTGTTTCATATAATTGAAACTTTTTGAACGTACCTTTTTCAAGCTGTTCTTTGAATACTTTCTCATTTCCAGCAATCAAGTATGGTATAGGAATAGAAATTTTCTAGCAAATTACCATTTCATTGGAAAATACCATCTTACCAAGACAAAAAAACCCATTTAATTTGAAATAGCTGGTCTCAAAGGTCTTTTAGCAAAGTCAAGTAATCTATTTAAATTCTCAAATTATTATCAGAAACTAGTTACAGAATCACTTAGGGATCTTAGACTCTAAGGAGCAAGACCTTCTAGAACATGGCCTGTTCGTAACAATTATGTCCCATTTCCTATGAATTTTAATACTCCAGAGAGAAATGCCACAACTACAAATAAAATCTGCAGATTTCTTTTTAAACAATAATCTAAAAGAGTCCCATAACTTCATACTGCATACGAAAACATTGTGTCACTGCGGGAATGGAGCTGTTTGCTTAGAGCATCAAAAGTAACACGAGCCCTTAGCAGTTCAGTTTCCAGTTCCACTGAGGCAGGACATTGCTGCTGGGAAATGCAACACCCTGGGCAGCTTCTCAGTTAACACAGGAATCCAACTCCACTGGGTGCCGTTCAGCTACACAAGTCTGCAGCTGACTACTCATTTATAGTTACTTGTACAGTGGCACCAATAGAATTATAATCTTCCCCAACTGTCCTTTCTTTTTCAAGTAAACATTTGTGTATAGGATGAATTATTATTTTTTTTAATATTAAATATATTCATGGCTACTTGATCTGCACTGAGGTCTACGAGCCCAAATATAAAAAGATTATGAAAATAAACATGGTACTAACTAATGCAAATCAAGAAAACAAATACTTATCCAATCAGAAGATACTTTTCAAGCAATAAAGTGCTGAAGCATGGCATCTATGAGCTGAGAGGAGCTGAGCACCCTTGTCTCTGATAATTCAGCTACGCATCCTCAATCTCACTGTCAGCCATTCCGCCTGGGTTCTCATGCCACTTAGAAAGTAAAGTCTTACACTGTACTTTAAAATCTAGAATCTTTAGCCATGGTAGCTCTGTTTCCATTAAGAGAGTTTAAAACTCCCTTACATACCATAAATGAGTTATTTCAATGGAGAGCCCACAGGCCTTCCCCAGCACATCTCTGGGTTACACACAATAGCAGGGGAGACTCTCCTGCACCTAGAACATCAAGTATCCAGGGAACAGCAGCACACTGCTAGGCAGGAAGAGATTCTTTCAATGACAAAACCTAGTGATGAAGACTGCCTAGTCTAGCAGATTTTACAGCCTTCCTCCTGCTGTCATTTGCTATTTTTCTAGACTAGATTTAAAAAGTATACCTGTAAGCACTTGTTTAACACTCCCCCCGGCCTTACATACACAGCGAGTTCCTCTACTGCCAACACGTTTTACATAACCAATCTGCCACGAATGCCAAACAGAATTCAACATTTTATAGAATCAGTAATTAAGAATTACTTCAACATCGCATCACAAATAAGTTATTTTACTACACTCACATTTAGAAACGTATGGCTTCTGATGATGTCTGCTACCCTGAGTGACTGAAATATCCTCTGCTGGAAGTCCAATGCTCAAAACCCATAAAACCTTGTGAATCTCACCCATGTGAAGAGAAACGGGAGAAGAACAAAACCATCAGCCCAGCCAGAAGGTCAGCGGGAGAGTGCTCAGATAAGTACAGTAGACAGAAAATGACCTGCTAAATAAAAGTGGTTGACTGACAGATGGCAGTTGTTTAAGACTTGGGAAATCTTTGTGGCATGCATGAAGACAAGATAAAACAATGTAATCTGAAGCAAGGCATCTGTGGATGGTTGGAGTGCATTATGCAGTTGTGAGAGTCGGTACTGAGAGGAAACTGGGCAAGCACAGCTCAATATCACACGTATTAGCATCAACCGAATGTAGGACCTATAACATGGAAGTCACAAGACTACAGATGACTCGAGTTGGTGTAAGGGCTCACAAACAATAAACACTAGTGTTACCGCATGACCAACAGGCTGAATCACCAAGATTTTTCTACAAAGCTGTTATTTAAGAAGATGTAGCCTTAAAGACTAAAAAACATTACTTACTCTCCACAAATTATCAGCTAAATATGTTAATTATACTTTCTATAATAAAAGAATGAGAGAAATTGCATAAAACACATAAAAAAAATTATGATAAAACATGATAACAAACTAGAAGAAAAGAGATGTTAAGGCAAGGTGGTTGAAACTACATTGATGGTAGTACCACCGCAGATGAAAACACTATTATAGTCTGCGTTATAGTCTCCATAGAGATTTTGGATATAGTTTAATGCCCATCTGATTGCATCAGATATTAAGGCAAAATGTTTCCTGAAACAATTCCAAATCAACAGTTTCTCCCAGTTCTAGAAAAATGTAAAAATAAAATGAAAGAAGCTTTTGCATTTCACTACCTGCTTGAGTTTCCAAATCTCTTCTCTGGAACATGCTCTTTTCTCTAACCTGGACATAAGACTGGAAGCTGCTGTAAACTTTAATAAGTATCACTCACATGATCCAGTCATTACAGAGGCCTTTTCCAAGAAAAAAGGCTTAAATATTCCTCCAGAATATATGACACACACACACACAAATCAGACTTCAGAATATGATATGATGCTTTGATTTAAAATGGGTATAATCAGCAAAAATATAAAAGGGTATGGCAAGAAAGGGAAGAAATGTTTGATTGACTCAGCTATCTTATTTTTCAACAGCCTTCTCCGAGCCTGATAAGCATGGAATGTTATTTCTTCTTGTATGTTATTTTAATAGGAAACAATTCAGAATGCAGCTTATTGTCAGAACAGAACGACAACCACTGACTAGTGCTTCCACATGGCTGTTCTGTTCAGAAGCTTCTGTCACAGTACACTTAGCTGAAGCTTGATAGGCTGTAAAAGTAAAAACCTTGAAAGCAAGTACCTATGCAAGATAATAAATCCGAATACAGGCAACTTTATGTTCTCCTCATGAGTGCTGTTGCAGTCTCAGCTCAAAGAATCTCCAACACAGCTAACTTTAAAACAAAAAAACACCAACTTGTGAAGTCGATCAGCAATCTGTTGCACTGAAATTTGTCACTAATACCATGAATCTCATATTGGGCTGTGGAGGGGGAAGTAGCTGGGAAAAGAAACCTGGCAGCCAGAGTGGTGATTTGTGAGCTTTTTCAACAAGTCACCCGCCACTGTTAGAAGACAGATTATGTCATAACCCTCCTCTCTTCCTACTTAGTCGCATGAATCACCTTCAGTTCCACTAATAATTGAGTAAGATGCCTGTGGCAACTGCTTGATGTATTTTGTTGCCATTTAGAAGCTGAAAAAAGTAGTATAGCCAGCAGATTAACCAGTCAGTTCTCCCACAAACTCGTAACAGCACACCAACCACACTACTATATTTCAATACAAGAAAATAGACACTACAGACTTTTTCCAGACTATCTGGAGTTGATAATATTTAGAAGAGGATGGACTTCCCATCTCTTTAGTACTCTTTTGGGTCAGCAGATTTGATGTTATGAGTCATGGTGGTTGTTACTGTGTAGTGATGAGTGAGTAGCCTACACAGAAAACATGTTTTATTTTGGCACCTGACTGTGGCTGCAATACAAAATGAATCTCATGTCACATTAGTGCTACCTCAGATACACACCCATCTGAATATGTACATTCATTCAGTGTACGTGAGGTGGAGGAGAAGGCCAGAACATGATTTCTGGATCTGTAATTCTTGCCTTTCATCTGATAGCAATTAATAGAAATCAACAAGAGGATTTTTCATCTGCTATTGTTCCTTGTTGGTTAAGTGAAAGTGGCAGTCTCTTTGAAAAAGCTAACAGCATATAGTCTGAAATTAAGTTGACAGAGCCAGGTAAATTTCTGGAGTCCTTAAAATAAAAGACTTTTGACCAAACATTTGTATTTTATCTGGATATTTTTTCCTAATAGTAGTACCTATTTTTTCCCCCCGGACACTTAAGTTACTTAAAGGAAGACAGCTTTAGAGAAGTTATAAGATTCAGTCTCAACTTCATGGCTATAGTATGAGATTGATTGCTCCACCTCTTGCTAGTACAGGTTATGAAAAGCATCTGGAAGAAAGGCAAAAAAAAAAGTAGTATAGGAATAATGTATACCTATTTCAGGTCAGCCATCAGCTCTGTGCTGCATGATCCTCAAAAGGTAAGGTGTAAGGTTTGCTTTAGCAAACTACAAGAGTCATCATACCAAGCCTCCACTTGATATGAAGGCCTCTCTCTTTCAGAGTGAGTTTTCCAGAAGCAAGAGACCTTTCATTTTGCTTCACTCCATCTGCTGCAGTTCAAATAGCTCAGTTAATGTACAGTGTCCTTAGCCCGTAATACTGTTTGGAGTGACTATCAGCACTGCTGTTGATTTGTGGTTATACCTACATGCATCTGTACCAAATTAGGGGTTGTGCCATTTCGATTTGAAATGGTGTGTTCCAATTAAGGCCAGATGGAAATGTAAGAATAAAGCAATATGACAACAGATGTAAATGTATGTGAACCCTCCAAACCAAGTCCCCGGTGAGAAACAAAGAAAGATTGCTTAAGGTGAGACACTTCCAGCTTCAAGTTGTGGGGGGTGTCTCGGGGTGTCTCAGGTTCCTTGGCTTGCAACAGAAACTTGTAGCAGGGACAGAATTATGCCTAGACTCTGTAAAAGAATCCAACATCAGTCATCTGCAAAATGCTTCCCACAAACTGCCCCCCAACTACTTCATGAGAACTACGGTGCTGCCTTAGCTATAATGTTAGAAGTGCATTGTATGTACACGAGAACTTTTCCCTAGCCTTCTAGAAGCAAACTCGTGAGAGACATTCCTCCCTAAATTCCTGTGACCTCATTAGCAGAGCTTTTTGCTGTCTTACTCACAAGGTACCCTTGAATATCTGCATTATTACAAACTCTTGGAACACCATATGAAACCAGGGCAGTGCTGTATGCTCATGTCAGATACTCAGCTTCTCAGCCAGAATCAGCTAACTGGGACAGTTCTGAAATTGCCATTAGTATCTCATGCCATGAAGTAAAGCTGTACCCACTGCAGTTTTGTTTTTATGATATTAAGTAAGATATTTTCAGAGGCAGTTCCTTCTCTTTTGAGAAATACTACTGCAGACTAATGATTTTTATTACTGGCAAAAGGCAGAAAAAACGTTAAATGGAGAAAGAACAGTAAACGGAGGAAAACACCTTAACTGTGCCTCGTATATAACTGAGACAAGGCTAAATTGCTCTTTGGCTCCAATCATCTGCTCTCCATTCTGCCCATACTGATGGCCATTCTTGGCACAGCATTTTCACAGGTCATTTCAACATTGAGAAAGTCTGATAGAAAAAGCTAAAGTGTGGTGACACTTTATTTCAATTCAGTCTAACTAATCCTTTGTTGCTGTTGCATGATGCTATCACATGTTGTTACAGGACTACCGCTTAAAACCAGATCCTCTATTCTAAGCATCTGAAAACAGCAGTTGTACCTGTCATTTTGCCTGCCTGGGTCTTGTGATTTTTCTATTTGTTTGCTGACTTAACCTAGCCCAAGCCACAAATACCATGCAAGTCTAGCTTAGCCAACCACTGCAACATTAGAACTGATCCCCGTCTCTGAAGGGATTTCTCTTAATGCTGAGGGTGTATGGCAGTCTCTTGCAGCTACTCTCTGTTAAGTGCCATTTGTTACTCTGGAGGGTTCTCCTACTTTGATAATCACCGAAAGAGTTAACTGTTTGATTGCAGGGCCTGAAATCTTTATGTGCTATCACAGTCAGTGGCAGACATGTGACATTAGGGTTCTTGAACACAAGCATTAAACAAGAACCTGAGATTGTTTCAACTTGAAACAAAAAAAATATATATATATATCACTTGTCAAAGGAATTTGGGAGCAGACTGCTTAAATTCTCCCATGAGCAATGCAAGATGTTTTTCAGTTCTCTTCCCTTCCCCCACATGTGCTCACCCCCTCAAAGCACTTGTAAGGAAAACCAGCGGTATTGATATTCTCCTTATGTACCTTACACAAAAGGAGTCACTTGCAACAACAGTAACAGCATTATTATTATCTGTGAAAGCCTGTCCCAAACTTGAACACATCATCCTTTCTGAACACAGTACTTGAAAAACATCCTAAATACACCCTGTCTTAACCCCTCCAAATCTGTGTGTGCACATTCCAGTGTGAGACTCGAGTGAAGCTCTTTCCTGAGCCCTCTCTCATTACATTATTGGCCTCAGTGCATCCTGAATGCCACACAACCTGAGATCAGCACCTTAGCCTTTTGTTAGAAATGAAATTTGAACCAGGAAGCAGGGGTGGCAGACATACCTCAGTTAAAAAAGCAAATTAATATGTGATCTCAAAAGACAGTAAAGAGTTATTTTGCTTTAAGCACAGGTTAAATTAATAGTCTAATGTTACCAACTGCTATTTCCTGGTGTCACTATCCCACTCGCTCCCCATTTAATCCCCTCCCCATCCACGCTCCAGAAATAGAAATGTTTCCAGAACCTGATGTAAATATTTTGTAAATTAACTTCAAGAGTCAAGCTTTTATTAAGACTGACGTTATAATGAGTATTTTATATCTGTTTAAGAAACTACCAAAATTGAAGTTCCTACTCACACTTCACTTATTTACCTACACTTTGTTTATATGGCCAGTAAAAAAATAGAGTGCATGTGTGTATGTATACCTGCATGTTTTTAATTCAGTGCCATACAGAAGCACTAACATAAATGGTGTGCATAGCATTTGCAAGAAAGGTACTCACAGATTAAAATAGATGAAGTAAAATGTCAGGGTGTGCTGTTTAAATGATACAATTAATTAATATTGTAATTAAACAACAATCTGTTGTGAAGGACCTATTCACATTCCACTCAGATTTTTTCAAACACTGAAAAATAAATACTTGGAAGTTTAAAAATCTAAAACCAGACAATTTTCTTTCCAGTGTGATGAGACAACTGCACAAACCTACTTCTTTCCTTTTATAGGAAGATAAAGCCAAAACAATCTCATGCAGTTAATTCACGTTCAGACAGTTCGTCACAGAGTCAGGTCTTTAATAGCACTGTCTTTTTAAAAAACATAATTTTATCAGAGTAACATTCACAGCAAAAAAAAAGTACTACCATTTTTGTCCAAAACAAGGGCATCCTAAAAGGTCTCACACAGTTACTCAGAAGTTAATAGGCTCATACAGTTCATCAGAAAAACTGACTAAGTGAAGAATTAGGGCAAATAACTTCTCATTTTTAAAGCACAATGTGGTAAACAACATATTCTCCTCTTCTGCCGTACATTCCCACGCAGGATTTGCTTTGTTCCATTACAATCTCAGGAAAGCACGAGCACTTGCTGGAATCTATTGCCATTTGTTCAAAGTAGTTTGATCCTACAGTTTCGTTCTTAAAGACAAAGACAGCTGATTCTCTCCCCCCCTCCTTAAACCTCCTCCTCCTCCACGAAGCAACGTCTTCATTTCATTTCTTAGGAAGCAACTTAATGTTACTTTATGTCTGAGACATTTCCACAAAGTTGAGAATTCTGACCAAGCTTTGCTAATGTGAATTTAGAAAGAGAAAAAGCCCAGCAAATCACTTACCCTCTTTAGCCACGTGAAGTGCTTGTATATATCAATCTCACTATCCATGCTTTGGGCCCATCTCAGCAGTCACATTCCCGGGGTTAAAAGAAACTTTTGGAAGCAAGCGCACTGCTTTGTTCTACAGGATATAGTTGTGACTTCTTCCCCTTTCAACCCTCGACTTCTAAAATCTTCAATGCCTGTTCACATTTGAAGCTCAATCTTCTGCCTCTGTCCCACGGTCTTATCCCAAATGCTTCTCACAGATGTATATATAACACACAACTGTATAAACTTCAGACTCTCCTCCAAACATCTGTTTTTTTTAAACAGCAGATCAGTTAGCAACAAGAACAATGCAACTCTAAAAACATCAAAAATATAACTTGCTAAATGCTCTTTAAAAAAGGATCTTTCGAGAATAGCATAAATCTGAAGAAACTCTTCCCTTTTAGTGTTGAATAACAAGCTAAAAATTATTAGGCTGTCACTGAGAAACTATTTTCAAGAAATGCTTTCTCTGGCTTTCTGTTTCAAGAGTGGCTGGAACTCATTACCAAAGACCCCCTATTTCCTGTCTCCGTTCTACTCCCTGTTTATTGTAACACTACTCAGCCTTCTCAGTTTATTTCAGGCTCAAGAGTAAACCTAAAAATAAGTTCTGCCCTTTGAATTCCTTGCCTGTCCTCTCAAAAGACATTATAAAAGAGAATTCAAGGACAATCCTTAATTATCCCATAAATGCTGCTATTGCCAAAGAGGCAATTTTCCATCTTAACAGAAGATGATGATACTCTCTCTAAGATTTTTTGTCCATTCCTGCTGAAGCCTCATAGCCTGGCAACTTTTCAAACGTGCAACACCAAGATAAATGCATATGCAAAGCAATGTTCTGGCAAGAAGAGAAGTTTAAAAGCGTTGCCTGTTACTGCGGTGTCCCCTAGTGCCTCCACAGTAGTTATGATCAAGTTCTAACCTTTCCCAATAAACTCCATTTTTCAGTGTTGTATCTCCCACTAGTTAGAAGTGGCTTTGGCCTTAAACTGGGCAACTGATTGTTATTCACATAAGGAGGACAGCTTGGGCAATGCCTATTAAGACCAAAACGTGGCCGTCTCATGGAATTTTTGTGATCATCTCAGAACATTTATCTTCCCATTTTCTTCAGCCCAACTCACTCCTGCATTTGAGATGAAGTAAAACAGTAATTTGGAAGAGCCAGTGTCTGATTTGCCCATCGTACTAATGATACATACAAAGAGCTCAATGTTTGAATCTGTACAATGCCCTGAAAAGCATATCTTACAGGGACCTGCCTCACTTAAGGTATCTACCCGCATTCCAAACTGTCGAAGTCACAGATACACGAAGGAGCTTCTGCAAGGGATGTGAGCTTTTATTATTTCTACCATTCTTGATCCTTTTGACCTGATAGATCTCTTTTTAAAATCTTCTGTAACACAAAGTACGAGGGAAGGATATAAATCTAGGCTTTCACATTTTTTCATGTATTTATTACCTGTTGTTAAATTTTTGTGAGAAATAAAATACTAAATGTAGAAAGTTAGTGCTACAAGTCTGCTGAAGTTGCTAGAATACCTAAACTCACCAGTAAATGGTACCAGAACAAGAGAACTGTCTGTTTCCAGAAGTAAACCAGACAAATCTGAAGGGATGGGGGTTGCCCTGTACATAGAACATGCTTATTTTACACTGGTGGTACTTTATGCTATCTTAAGGATGATGAAAGCTGCTATTTCTTGAATAGCTCACACCATCTGGCAAAAGGCTCAGTACATTGTCAGAGGTCCATTTAAAAAAAAACCCCAGCCAGATAAACCCCCCCAAAACATAAAAATTCAGATGCACTTAATATAGTACACTTCTCTATGCCCAACAGCCTCTGGCAGGGCTGACAAACTGAAGACAAAATAGAGGTTCTCTTGACATGAAACATGAGCTCCCTACAGCTTAAAACATTTTTTCCCCCAGAAGCCTAGTTATCTAATTATGGACAATGGCAAATACATCAAACTTTATCTCAAAATACTGCCTATCCCATAGCACTGCCACATTTAACCCATTTCAAAACATAAAGCTCCAAGACTCTCATTTCAGGCTCATTTAGGGAAGAAGTAAACATATCTCTCAGCTCATTCCACCACCTATCACCTCTTGATGGTTTTGGGTTTAATTAAAAAAAAAAAACCACCTACAGGAAAACTATATTAGTCCACTTATTAGTGCCCCGGTGTAGTGTCTGCAGCTAGGTGAGTATCCATTTTGCCTCTTAAAAGTATTTAAAATGACAAACATACCTTATTTCTGCCTTGTCATTTTCCCTGGACTTCACGCAAAAGCCTCCTGACTCTTTTACAGTCATTCTTCCTGATTAAAAGGTAAACGTGTCTGAATTTTCTGCATCTTATCAGCCACGAATGTTGACAACACACATTCCAGACAGTCACATGCTCACTTTTAGCCTGTCACCTGCACGCTGAACTTCACATCCTGTTTGAGCTTTGGCCTGGAAAAGTTTCACACCAACTGAATATGTATCAGTTGCTCTAGATTTGCTTAGAATACTTTTCTGATTGCCTGTAAAAGCAGGTTAGCTTCTCTGGACAGAGTGAAAAGAAGAAAAATATGTTGCAATCTGAGGATTGCTTCATTGGGTTACCACTGTGTATTTTTCTTCTTAATTTCAGGAAATCCATGTCTGTATGTAGTTCTTCACTAAGCACTACCTTCTATTTTAATGGAGAATTAAAAAACAAGCAAGCAAAAATGCCCCACTATCTCTGCAATACCACCACCCTCAAGTGCTACTCCGTGGAGAGCGAGCGATCTAGCTATTACCCCCGTCAAATTGTTTCTTTTCTCCAGTGTTGTCTCTAAAAATAAATGAAAGCAGAGATTATGGCAACATAAAAAGCAATGTAGGGCACTAAAATGTGTAAAATTAGCAAAGGCTATATACTCCACGAGCTGTATGGACAGCCATTAGGGTTTCTTAGCCAATTCTGTACTTCCATAGAAAACTGCTGACTAATGCCACTATCGATAAAAACCGCGCTTGCAGAAGAGCAAAGGTGCCAGCCACACAAATGTTTGCTGATATATAACCCATAAAACCCACTCTGCTAAGCCTCCTGTTACTTCGTTAGTCAGAATCTAAAATATTTCTATTAAGATTTAAATTTGTCTCGAACAGTAAACAAAGATGCTGTAACGCCTTGGAAACTGAAAGTAGCAGAATGCTTTAAGCAATCAGTTATACTTCTCATGTCCCTCTATTCCAAACCTATGGACAGGCAAGAAAACATCCATGAACCCTCTTAGGGAAGGGCAATCTGACAGTCTGGTGTATTTTCTCTTCTCCTAACAACACCAGAGCTGAGAAAGCACAGAGTTGTTTGCTTCTCCACCACCATCCCTCTTTCTTCCACCCAGGTGAGGCCCCCTGAACATTATAAAATTGTATGTATTACTGTTACGTTTACAATTTAACTTTTTACTCAGTTAAATTTCATAAAAACACTTTTTTTTTTTTTTTTTTTTTTTTTTTTTTTTTTTTTTTTGGTGATCTTTCAGAGCAGCACAAATGCAAACTGTCAGCAGCGTTCTTGTATTAGCACTGCATTGCTGGGGAGCTGGAGGAGAAGGGAAGAGAAATATAGAACCATTTTGGTTTGAAAAGACCTTTAAGATCATCAAGTCTAACCATAAAGATGGTAGAACAGAAGTTCTTTAGCCTCCATGAGGTCCAGGTCCCTGAAGCATAGCACCTCTCTTCCTTTTCAGCAAGAACTTGTAGATCATTTTGATTTCAAAACCCCTCAGACTCTGAAAACATTAAAAGAACATGCACTTGGCTTTTTGGGCCAAGAAATGAAATGACCAGCTATGCATCTCCCCAGCCTCCTCAGAGGAGGCCAGCTGAGTATGGACACGCAACAAAAATTTACTCATTCCCAATAATTAGAATCATAGAATTGTTCCAGATGGAAGAAACCCTCAAGATCATCAAGTCCAGCCTTATTCCCAGCCCTGTCAAAACCACTAAACCATGTCCCTAAGCACAACATCCACCTGGCTCTTAAACACCTCCAAAGATGGTGACTCCACCAGCTCCCTGGGCAGGCTGCTCCAATGCCTGACAACCCTTTTAGCAAAGAAATTCTTTCTAATCTTCAGCCTGAACCTCCCTTGCTTCACCTTCAGGTCATTTCCTCTTGTTCTGTTGCTTGTCACTGGGGAGAACAGACCAACTCCCACCTCACTACTTCCTTCAGGTAGTTGCACAGAGCAATAAGGTCTCCCCTCAGCCTTCTCTTCTCAAGGCTAAACAGCCCCAGACCCTTCAGCCTTTCCCCATAAGAGACATGCTCCAAACCCTCTACTAGCTTGGTAGCTGCCTCTGTACCCTCTCCAGCACCTCAGCGTTCTTGTAGAGAGGAGCCCAAAACTGGACACAATATTGGAGGTGCGGCCTTGCCAAGTACAGAGGAACAATCACCTCCCTGCTGGTCACACTGTTCCTGATTCAGGCCGGGATGCTGTTGGCCTTCTTGGCCCCCTGGGCACACTGCTGCCTCATGTTCAAGCCTGCTGCCAATCAACACCCCCAGGTCCTTCTCTGACTGGCAGTTCTCCAGCCACTCCTCCCCAAGCTTGGAGCGCTGCTGGGGGCTGTTGTGGACAAAGTGCAGGACCCGGCCTTTGGCCTTATTGAATGTCAGGGAATTGGCCTTGGCCCAGCGACCCAGCCTACCTAGATCCCTCTGTAGAGCTTCCCTACCCTCAAGCAGATCGACACTTCCACCCAGCTTGGTGTCATCTGCAAGCTTACTAAGGGTGCACTCCATCCCCTCGTCCAAATCACTGATGAAGACGTTAAACAGGAGTAGCCCCAGTAATTAGTATCAACTTTTCCCACATCCATTAGTCAATGCTCTTCCCAATCCTAGTGTTTGGGCTGCTTTGAAAACAAAGGGATTAGGAGCAGATTTTAAAGGGAAACATTTCCTCAGCCTGCCAACGCACACACCTCTCATTCTGAGGCTGCAGAAAAATGCAAGAACTTCAGAGTGAAGAAAGAGAGAATTTGAGAATATGCCTGCACAGGAATACTTGTTTAAAAAGAAAGGCAGGCCCTTTGTGCAAAAGACACTGGAGGAAGGAATCCTTTTTACATAGAGAGGAATGGCTTCAAAAATCTAGATTAAGCATTTCCAGCAAGATTATTTGTTTTAGGGTTAATCATGACTTAATGTCAAATGTCTTAATTCTTTGCTTAATATCTGTATTTCAGACAATCAGACTCAGAGGGCCATCAGTTCCAAGTCAGCATGGCTAACCCTCACTCAGACTGCATATTTGGGTCAGGGAAGGAGGTAGTACTTCAAAAAGGTGGTGATATCTTCAGAGTCTTTCCCATCTGCAGGCTGTATGATGTGACATATCTCTAGCACTACTATGTCCTTTCTGGTTATTGCTCAAGTAATAACTAGCTCTTTTCCCTTGGCTTGCGTGAAGATGTAGTGCCAATACTTAGATGAAGTTATTATATATTAATTCATCCACGGACATTTGCACATCCTTGGCAGTTTCAAACATCCCTTTCCCTATGCTAGAATACTTTCTCCAGCCCAAGTGCTAGAAGAGCTATAACTTTTTGCATGAAACTTCTTTAGAAGAAAATGTAGATTGTAAGAAACTTGAGTACTGTGCTTTTGCGTAAAAACTAAAAAATGTTTTCTACTTAACAGAAAAAAAAATAAAATCACTATGAACACTCCCCCCATGTTGCTATTGACAAGAAAAGAGGACACTGAGATGTAAAGAAAACATTTCAAGAAATAAATGTACATTGTACTGGACAACATACTACAATAATTCAGGTTTTCAGTATGCAAGGTTTCAAAGCACAGATGAAATTACTGAATATGCAGTAAATCTCTACACAAAACATTTGAAACAGGGTATTTACCAAATATTTCCACATACATCAATGACCTTGCCAGGTAATGTTTTGTCTCTCTCGTCAGTATGACAGATGTCTACTTTTCCCTTTTAAATTTTCAGAATGGAAAGAAAGGGAAAAAAACCCAAATCATAACAAACTGTAGATAATCCTTTACAAATCCTTATTTCTCATCAGGAATATACAACTATTAATTATTTTATTCTTAAGCATTCATTATTTCAGGAAAGTAAAGTACATGTTTATCTACTTCAGAGCAGCAGCATGCCAACATGTTGTATAGCACATCTAAAGTAAGTATAATTTGTTTCCATTTTCAAAGATCAGAGAAGGTGAAATTATGTTCAGTTGCTTTTTGACTAAAGGCGGGTCTGTTTACCACTGTTATTAGCAACCTTTTTCAGAAGAGAATGAAGTTTTTTGTGAATTATATCATTGCTATGTCTGTCATAACCGACAACATTTATTCTGTGAAATCTGAATAAAGGTTCTGTGTTGAAATAATTCAAATTTATGCCCCTCCTACATTCAAGTAATACCTCTAAACCCTTTAAAAAGAAAACTTTGCCCTCAGCTTCTTTACATGACCATTGCCATTATATCTTATCTGTTAGCACCACTGTTTAGTGAAATAATTCTCTCTTACCAATCCCTCTGTTAATTACTTCATGGAAAAGATCTTCCCATGTTTCCTCTAGCTACACTTAAAAAAAAAAAAAAAAGGCATATTCTTCAAAACACATTTATACATTAATGCTTGTTAAATGAACGGTCTATCATATTTACATCAGTGAAAGGCAACACAGTTGGAAATTCCAGTGACAGAAAAGAATGTGTAATGAAAATGAAACGCATTAGTTCAGCTCCCCTTTTGTTTAATGTGATATTCAGTGCACAAGGCAGCACCAAAGCCAAAAGCCAAGAAATAAATAGAAACATAGAAATGTCTGGGTTGGAAGGGACCTCTAGAGGTCATCTAGTCCACCCCCCCTGCTGAGAGCAGGGAC
>JAAGNO010008122.1:71963-103212 GCA_033439905.1 Ceryle rudis
ATGTCCAGCTTCTCATCTACCAGCACCCCCAAGTCCTTTTCTGCAGGGCTGCTCTCTATTGCCTCTTCCCCAAGCTTTGTGTTGATAGTGGGGGTTGTTCCGGCCCAGGTGTACGACCCTGCACTTGCTCTTGTTGAACCTCATGAGTTTCACCTGGGCCCACCTCTCCAGCTTGTCCAGGTCCCTCTGGACAGCATCCTGTCCCTCTGGTGTATCGACAGCACCACTCAGCTTGGTGTCATCCATGAACTTGCTGATGGTGCCCTCGATCCTGCTGTCTATGTTGTTGACAAAAATGTTAAACAGGACAGGCCCCAGTATGGACCCCTTAGGGACACCACTTGTCACTGCTCTCCATCTGGACTTGGAGCCATTGACCACCACCCTCTGGATGCATCCATCCAGCCAATTCCTTATCCACTGAACGGTCCACCCATCAATTCCATACCCCTCCAACTTGGCGAGTAGGATGTTGTGGGGGGACCATGTCAAAGGCCTTGCAGAAGCCCAGATAGATCACATCCACAGGTCGTCTCTTGTCCACTGATGCAGTCCCTCTGTCATAGAAAGCCACTAGGTTTGTCAGTCAGGATTTCCCCTTAGTGAAGCCATGCTCCCTGTCCTCCATGTGCCTTATCAGGCCTGCTAGGAGAATCTGCTCCATGATCTACCCAGGCACAGAGGTGAGGCTGACAGGTCGGTAGCTCCCAGGGTCCTCCTTTCTACCCTTTTTGAATATAGGTGTAACATGTCCCTTCTTCCAATCACTAGGGACTTCACCTGACTGCCAGGACTTCTCCAGTGTTATTATTGAGAGTGGCTTGGCGACTCCATCTGCCAGTTCATTCAGAACTCTGGGATGCCTCTCATCAGGTCCCATAGACTTATGTATGTTCAGGTTCCTCAGGAGGTTACGAACCTGATTTTCACATACACTGGGAGTGACTTCACCACCTTGATTCCTGCCTTGTGGTTTTTTTGACTTGGGAGGTGTAAATAGATAAATGGCACCAAATAAATCGCATTAATGATTCTGGAAGCTAACATGCAATTCCTGCATACTGTCACGGCTCCCTGCAGGGCAGCCCTCTGTTTCCTCTGATAGTATCGAGGTGTGGAGAGCCCATGTAGCTGAGGATTGCCCCCAAAGGCTAAACTTCATAACACATCAGTAGACTACTTTGAAATCTTGAAACACTTCACATATAATAGTACAGGCCCTGCTATTATAACAGGAACACCACCTTTGTTCCAGGAGCATGCTAAGCCTAAGGCCATAATGCAATTCAGTTTAATCACTTTTGGTCACTGCAGTTTAAAGGTGGCTGGCTCTGCTAAACATTACTGACCACTACAAGGGTGAAAGAAAATGTCAAAAACTAATCTCACCGGGTTATTTTAAAAAAAGACATCTAAATCAGCCATACTCATTGCAAAGTATTCTAAGCTTCTTTGTGCAGAGAAAACTTTCTTACCTCTGCTGACAGCTACTACAGTGAGCAGTCACAGTCAGAGATAATAAGGTCAACATCACAGAACATTAAAAAAATGAGGCCTGGTTTAGAAAAGTTCCATGTGAGCTTTGTACAGCCCAGTTCCTGTAGCTCCAAGGCACTCTCTAGTGTTCATAAACAGCTGCATGTATTAAGGATGTTTCTCTGCTGATTCTTGCGTGCTGGGAATTGCTCTAACATGCTTGGGGAACTCTGAGAAGACCAGATCTCCCAGTTAGGGGTCTCCTTGCATCATTGACTCATTGAAAAGGAGCTGAAGCACAGCAGAGGATGGGGTCATACAGCTTCTGACTCTGACTACTGCTCAGGAAAAGTATCCATCTAATGTTTGAAGTTGGCAAAAATAAAACATGAATGCTTACAGAATGACAGCTTTTCTACACTGTCCCAGCAGGCTCTACTGGTCCATTTTCTATTTAACATGTGTTAATACCACTTGGCAATGGGAAGATTCAGGTCGATATAAATATATATCTATAGCTCCATCATGACACTCAACAGTTGAGTCTCAGTCAGATGTACCAGCAGATATATACTGGCTTTAACTTTCATTGCTCAGAATATATTCTCACTCAGCTGTCACTGAAAAATTCTATTGATACTTTATATAAGAGTGTTTTCAAGTACATCAAAGTGCCCTGTTCTGCAGTCATTTTCTGCCTCTGTCCTGGACAGATAACTCTGCAAAATGAAGACAAAAGTGAAATAAAGAGACCAGTAATTATGTTTCAGGAGAGTGCTTTAAGACATGCTTAAAACTTTGAATTAATGTCAAGACTTCACAAATTTCACCATCTTAGAATCCTGAACTGGGATCTACTGTTTTAATCCCAGTCCCTGCGAAGACATGGAGCAGGGGGAAATGACTTCATTTAAAACATACAGTGGAAACAATATCTTCTGTATGTTAATCATGACCAAATGGCAATCAAGACTAAAAAATTTAGCCTATTTCTGCTAAAAAGTCTTGTTTCACCACTATAAAAGCACAAGAGCATGAAATGAGACAAAACACACACATATCTATCATCAGGCAAATGACATTATTTTAACAAACTGTGTCTCCCACACATTCCTCTATTTCTTCTGCTCTTCCCTCCTTCCTGTTTCCTTAAATTTGGAACATTAAGAAAGATTTTCTGAATTAGGCTTCTGAGAATAAACATAATCAAGTAAATACTAATGTGTTTTCATGAAATTTTAAGGATCAGTATATAAAGCTACAGGTCTTAAAATTGGTTTAAGACCACTGTGAGAAAAGTAGAGTTCCTCTTTACTCAGAAAAGGGTTCCATGAAGATGCATAGAATAAAAAAAAATAATAGTTCATTTAGAGTTATGAAATTATACTGCAACTAAATACATTCTCATAGCTCAAACACAGTTGTTACTGCAGCAGTTAATATTTAATGCTGAAATTACTACCTGCTTTGTGATGTATCATGTGGTCACCATCAGTGCTGAAATATTTAACAAGCATTGAACCTTTACACAAAATTGTTTGACATGAACTCTCCATGATAATCCCCAAGCTTTTTTGGTCTGTTTTTAAGGCCAAAGAGTTGTAAAGCACGTAAAACACTCCAGATATTCACTTTGAGACCAAAAAAAAAAAAAAAGTTCTTAAGTAGTAAAAAGTCTGTAATTAATGATGCTTTATTCCATTTTAGCTTTCTCAAAAGATCTGTGCAGTTTATAGCAACTATTAAATCCTCATTCTATGATACATAGTAATGCTCTTTCTAAATTCAGTGCTAACTTTGTCAAACATATTTCCTCTATTTCAAAGCAGTCACTGTGCCCAGTTATATTGCAAACTCAAGAATCTGATACAGTCACAGATCTCAGACCACGCAAAAGCAAAGAAGCCACCTTTTCCAAAAGCACACCTTTAGTTTCACAAACCATGTGCCTCTTTCTCCAAGGACTGCAGAGGAAAAGTACTAAATCCAACTCCACCGATTCACCGAGATACCAAATCACCACCAATGGTTCCATAAAAAAAGAATAAAGAAGATGCTTTCAAAAAAGGAAGTATGCAAGTAGTAGCAGGTATGAAGTACCACGTCTAAAGTTTTCATACTTTAAATCTAAATTTTCCCATGTCTTAGGGAAACCACACCCTTAGTAGATAGAGCAAAGAACATCACAGGTATCACAGGGTGTCAGGGGTTGGAAGGGACCTTGGAGATCTTCAAGTCCAACCCCCCTGCCAGAGCAGGATCATATAACAGTTATTAAAATAATAAAAAAAAAAATAATCTGAACAAACCACAAAAATATCTTGTTACTATGGAATTGAAGGGAGGTAAGAGGCTAGTGAGACCAGCTAGTTATCTATAATTATTCCAGAAGCTTCCTGACTGATCAGTAAGAAGCTAGTGTGCCTCAAAGCTGACCAAAAGGCCAAACTCCCCAGTCTTATCAAAGTACTTTAACCAATGCTGTTTGCAAACAAAATGGAAAAGCTGTAACTAACTACTCACCAGATTGTCTTCAAACCATTCCCGGATACACATTGCTGTGGCCCCTGGAATTTGATTTCTCAAAGCTTCTTTCTCTTGAGGATCCTCTAGCATTTCCAGTGCCATTTTTAGATCTTCAAGGAGATGCAAAATTTGAAATGTGCCCAAGTACACTGATGGAGCAGGTGACACAATATCGTAGCCCCCATTAGCGTACTCTGTAGCTGACTTAGTACCTAAAACAAATAAAATCAGGAGAGATAATAATGTTATATAATTCTTTTCTAAGCGACAAATACATAGGAACTACACACTACAACGTTTGGACTTCAAATGCTAACGGACAAGCATTGGTATCTCAGGCTTAGAAATACTTGAGTCTGTAGATAAATAGCAAACACGGGGGAATTAAATGTGAGAGGTATGCACAAGCATATTAAAAAAGAATTCTGACTTAGAAAACTTTTGCAAAGTCTGTTAAATAATAAGTGCTAAAAACTCCCAGCAAATCAACTGCAATTTTCCATGGTTACCATGAGATGTCACTAACTTCTCAGCTAGGTAGTGACAGAGCAGTGTTAAGCAAAGTAAGAAAGAGGCAAAACTTAGACAAAACTAGATGATGTTACCAGAACTAGGAAAAAAAAAAATGTTTCCTTCAGCAGGTTTAAAACCCTCCCCTAGAGAACAAAACCCCAAAATTTTGCAATAAAAATAGCTAATGAAACTTTCCTGGCTCTCTAAATTACAAAGAGCTCTCTAAATTACAACACTACCCCCCTGACAGCCCCCCAGCACCAATATTATTTTCCCAAGATCAATAAGCACAGGAGAAAATGTACCTCACTTGATGGAAGAATTATAAATAATACAAATTCTCATATCTCAATCTTTTTGTCATAATACCTTGGTTTTAGATGCACACTAAAATAAGTGGTCTTTTCTCAGTCCTGAATTTCAGACCTTGATTTCATTTAACAGCTCTTTGTTCCTTTAAGAACTCAGCAGGTGAAAAACTCAGTTCCTCTACTTTTTACAGTTTTTATTTGCAATTAATTTCTTCATGTACATAATAGCTTGTGCTCATGTCTTCATTCCTGTTGTCTTTGGGATAAGCAATCACATTTCTCCCCCCCTTTATTTGACTTCATAGAATATTTTTTTTAATAGGCTTTACATCACTTTTATTATACTCCTCTCGATCCTTCTGGTTTATAACACTTTTTGTATGTTGGATCCACATAGCATATAGTACTCCTTAGAAGACTGACTCCTTAGAAGTCTGTATCATCGATCTGCACAAGGGGATTATCATAAACTCCCTACTATTCTTCATTTTACTCCTTTGTTTAAAATCATTTAGTTATGAAAGAACAGAAAATTTCACTGGGCTTTTGAAAATTATTTTCTAAGACTTTTTTCCTGAGTAATTTATCTAGTTTGAAACCCAGATGTAGAAGTTATTAAAATTTTCTTCTTGAATGCTCACTACATTGCATTAATGAACGTTGGTTTGTCTCTACCTTTTATCTACCATGATTTGGACATTACAAACGATGTTTGAACCCAGTGGCTCATTTTACATATAGCCTGACATACCCCTAATACCTAAATACAACTCATGAGCACGCTGACACTCTAGGTCCTAGCACACTGAAATGACTTCTGCACCCAGATTAGCTTTTAACCAAACTGCTGATTGTTTAATCCTAATACTGCTTCCCTTCTCAATCAGTTTTTGATCCAAGACAATACTTGTCTCTTATTTTGAGAATGCTTAACTTTACTCAAAGCTTCTGGGAAAATTCTAAATAACATTAACCAGGTTTTCTTCAACTCCTGCTTTAACGACACAAAGAATTCTATCAGATCATTTATCTTTGGGAAAAACCGTAATAATAATTGTGTGGTTTGAATTCTACTCCACAATGTATGTGGTTTTTTGTTTGACTGTTTTAAATAATGCAAAACCATTCCTAGAAATTTCTGAAGTCTTACAATGCTCCGAAGTGATTTCTATTTTTTTTTTTTTTTTTTTAAAGAAACACTCTATGAAATAGTGCAGGAGTGAAAATAAGAGTCTTTTCAAACTCAAATACTCCCTGCTAGGTCCTGTTGACTTCTGCTGCTTATGAGTTTGTTTTAATACCTCAAGTGTGAGATCTCATCTTAATTTCTGGCTAAGACCATGTCCAGGATAAGGTTTCTTCAATATCCGGAGCTACACAAGAGAACTTCACCTCGTAAATGAACCTTGTCTTCCTGAATTATTTCCTTTTGAGACGGGGATCAACTAACTGTTTTGCTGCATTTGAGTATGCTAACCCCTAGAAGATATTTTCTTGTGTATTTCTATACGCTCAGCTACTTATGCCAGCTTAGTTATTTCCATTTCTGTACTTCCTAATGCAGATTAATATTAAACTCTAGCAACCAAAAATAGCAGAATTCCAAATTGTGTAAGAGCTGTTTGGATCATATAACCTCTTAAATCTTTTCATTGACCCAGGGTAGCTCACCACCTACTTTCCACAAGACCTATGCACACAAAATGAAATCTGACATTGTCTTTTTAAGTAACATTGATGTCACTTTTAAAGATTTGGCTTCCTCAGTTATTGCGACTTTAGGACTTCAATTAGTTTCTCACGCTTTCTTTTGAAGAACTCCATGCTATTTTTTTTCTGTCTTGATGCTTAGCAAGCAGTTTTCACACCAGAGAAGCAAACGGGATCCAAAGTTATTTCATAATCAGCTTTAGTAAGTACACCTTCAATGAACTGAGAATTTAAAATAAACATGAAATGGAAAAAACTTAATGGAGCATTCTGCTATAGCATTCTTCATGTGATACAGATGATGAGAGAAACAATAATCCACACAATCCAAACAAAACTACGCAAACTTTCAGACCCACAAGCAATACTTCAGGTGTGAAATGAATGCCATAATCTTTAAGCCAAATACAGAATTAAAGCAATTGTTCATGAGTTCAGTTAATTATACTAGTTTATTCAGTCAAATATACAGCCATTCCATACATAGCATCGTAACTTTCTTGAGGACAGTATTGGCGACATCTTCCCTCAGCAGTCTAAGTGCCTCACTACATACCACATCTTTCCTTCATCCTTAGATTGTTATGGATACAACATTGCTGGTAGTGTGTTTACCTTCTACAGGAAATAATTTTAAGTCCTGTAGGAAAATGCACTGACAGTGACATTCACACATTTTGACACGCCTTTATTTGATTTGCCTCAATCAAAGCACTATGAATAAAACATATACACACAATCTTGGCAAGCAAAAGAACCCACTGCCCTTTAGAAACTCAAGTTATGTAAAGGTAAAAATTCTGAAGTGCTGGAGCACAGGCAGAGATTCTATGGTATGTGATTTCCTGAGACTAAGCATACTCCATATGCATGCTTCTGTTAGCCCAGGCTCTTCAACTGACTGTTCAGACTGGCAGAATTCTAAGCAACCTCCAAGTCTCCCATTTTGCACAGCAGTGGAACATCATTTCTCAAAATTCTCAAGAACTGGGACCATGTGTAAGGCACACGTGCTGAGTTTCCATAGTTGTAATCTAATGTGGGCCTTGAGGACAGTCTTGTCCTGTACAGGGACATGTTGAAGGCAGCAATGTATTTTTACCGGGAAAGAACATCAGCTTGATGTCTGCTGATTGAGACAAAGTCAGTTTAAGCATTTTCAGGGTTTTTTCTTACTGTTCCATCTCCTGACTCAAGTTTTCCTCCATTTAAGTTTATATGAAATAATAAATAAAAAAGAAGCCAGAAGACTGAAATATTTTTCTATTCATTGCTATCAAAAAGAGAGATGCAACAAATAAAAATCATCAAAGACAAGTTATGGCAAACTCTTAATAGCTAATAACACACAAAATCTGGTGCGTCTTATGACTTACCCATACTTATGACTGGGAATAAATTCTGAGCATAAATACTACAGGATTTTAAACTGCAGAAGACAATAAAGATACTGCACAATTTTCTTAACTAATAAGAGTAAACAGCACAGCATTTCGTTGCTTGCATGAATAAAGATGTAATGAACTTACAGGTGAACTGTCTGTAAATTCTTATATGCACTAGTTCCATTAAACCTTGAAAGGAAAAACATCTCTTTGATTAATACTAACTAAAGTTAAAAGAAGGAAGTAGTGATTGAAAGGTTTAATTCAGAATTTTAAATCTTTCAGCTTAAGTTATTATCTGTAAAATAAATTATTTAAAATAAAAGTTCAAGATTTGTATTTAGACTCCAAAAAGCAGGCAGTGGTGAGAGAAGACTGTAACTGTGTCTGGTAACATCAGAAAGACAAACAAACAAGAATCCCAATGACCATACCCTTCTCAGGGTACACTCTGAGATGTGCTGAAGATTCTAACTTTCAGCAATAAAAATTCCACCAGAGTCAAGTCACTGGAATCACAAATATAAAACAAGGACTTCAAAGTGCTTTGCTTTGCTGGACAGAGGTCGAGTATTCAACAAAAGTCACAAAGCCCTCTCTCCCATGAGTAACCCTCCTTGTCTGGAACAGGAGCTACTGAGAACACCACCTTTCACACCTCCCCATCAAATACAGGCATACAATCCTCCTTTGACAAAAGCATTTTTAAACTGGTTTGCTACTGGTATGGGTTGCTACTGTGGTACCTTTTATTCTCCTGGCTGAAATGGAAAAATGAATGCAACAACTAATGCACTTTATACTAGGTAAAAAAAAAAAAAGGCAGAAATTCAGAGTTCAACTCAGCATTTTAATTCAGAAAGTTTCCTGGTTTATGGCTTAAATTCAAATGATTCATGGCTTGCTTCTCTTCTTTGCTTTCAATGTAATTTCTTTTATATTAAGTAGGGTATATATTGCTCACCAAATATACAAGAACACACCCTGAAAAACAGAAGTGTGTAGGAGTAAGTAATTTTATTTCTTTGCATTAGTTTAAACCTTTACATTATCATGCTGTAAAGCACATTAAGTTTTAGCACCAGGCAGTAAGAATTTGGATCTTCTTGCAGATTGTGGCATCCCTTTTTCTGCATCAATGTAAACAGAACAATACATGCTACCAGTATATTCTACCATTACCAACAATTTATTTGTGTGTAGCTTTATTACAGATAATCGAATTAGGGAAGAACATAGTTCAAGCATGATAGTCAGAAAAAAAATAGTGCAGTTTTGAACTCCTGCATAAAGACTCATTTTGTATAGCCTTGAGCAAGTCACAGTCTTCCTATGCCTCTTTTTTTCAGGGGTAAACAGGACACACGGCAATCTTTTGTCATTATGTTTGTATAATACTCAATACCATGGTTTCCTAGAATTAATCATCAGAAACGTCCACCTTAGAGAAGTAGGAAAGAAAGGAAGGAAAAAAACCCAAACATAGTGGAACAAAAACATTCCAAGCAGCTCGGTTCCGGCTTCTACATACAGTCAGTGGATGAAGGAGTTTAAATGCTGCTGCACAGTATATGTATGGCAGAAAGAATAACAGCAATTTATTTATTTAAAAAAAAACCAAACAAAAAAAAAAAAAAACCAACAACAAAAAAAACCTTTTAAGTTACACATTTCCTACACACTCACCAAGCAAGCACATTTTTAGCTCAAAGTCCCTTGGCTTCAGAGAAACGTTCCTTTTGGGCAAATACGTAACCTATTCAGATTAGCAAGCAAATTCTAAGCAAGCAGAAAGCTTTGCCAGATTGAAAAACCTCTCTCCTCAGCTTATATTCTATACATTTCTCACCTCTCACTTTTCGTTGCATTTTAACTTCTGAACCCCTACATTAATCTTTACTATCTCAGCCTTTTTGTTCCAAAACTGTCTGAGTTCAGAAAAAAAAATATACAACTTGAACATCAGTGGTTAAAAAGATGTTTTCCTAAAACTGACGACACCTTTAGTCCAGAAAGCAGAAAAAAAACCAAAACCAAAACCAATGAAAGTCCCACAACCAAACCCAAAAGCTGCTTCTGTGTTGGGGTAAGAATGACTTTCTATAAAGCTGAAATACACAAGGGTAACAGTCCCGATATCTGGCCAATGTATTTTAAACACACATTTTGTCTGGCCTTTCAGTCAATCATTATACTGCTAGAAAACTTTTTTTACCTAAGTTTTCACTCAATGATCATATAGGTTTCCAAGTTCTTCCTCTCTCCTGCATGACTACAAAGTGCATTTTTTCTTTGAAGTGCAGGTCTCTTTCTCACGAGAATAGCCTTGAAAATGTGAATTTATGTAAACTAGGAGAAAAGTCTGGATGGGACATAATTCAATCTCCTTGTTCCTAAGTCTTCTGTCAAAGGAGTGAAGAAGTAGCTTACACAATTCTTTCCTCTAATGCTGTAATGCAAAATACATCACAAATGGTGAGTTTTGAATCACAGCTCACATTAGCTCTCCTTAAATCTCTGTCTTTAGATCTTTAACTACAAGGAAAAGTAAACTGTTAAACTGGATTAGCAGGAAGCCTTAGGAAAAAACTTCCAAGCCTCAAAACATTAATGACCACATTCAGATGAAAGTTTTCAGGCAGCTCAAATGATTTTCAGCTGAGCTTTATTTACAACCACATATGGAATCTTTGTGACAATTTTCCAGAACTGTCTATAATTTCTTAGGCAAATTATTGATGTAATTAACCTATTTACTTTTACATACTTATAGACTCTAAGCTGTAATGTGCAGCACATTAGGTACAAGAAAAAGATCTATCCAGAAACACAAGCTAAGCTGCCTTACAGCTGGTGAAAAAAGGGAGATGCAGCTACGATGGAGATCCAAGGTCAAGTCTCCATCATGCAAGATAAACAGGATCAAGACACTGTATTAAAGGCCAAGAAGAGCAAATATTTGCACCAATTCCCCCCCTTTTTTTTTCTTGTAATTACAAATAAAAAAAAAAGTGTAATTAGGGGCAGTGAAACCCTTAGTCTAATTAAAACAGTGTTGAGACAAATACACCTTTTAGTACGAAATCTATAATTGTTTGTAGGAAGCAGTAGTAAACTACTGGTCCCATGAATACAATTTAATGAAAAAACAAAAATTCTCTGAAAGTATAGAGAAAATAAATTCATTCAGTTTGTGAGGAAATAAAGGCATCTTACCCTATTTTGATTTTTAGAAGACTCTTTCCGATCAGATCAGTTTCATTGCCTTAAAGTAGTAAGTTGAGAAGCTATGATTGTGAGTTTAAAGAAATCCCATGTTTGATAAAACTTGTTTTAATTTAAATCTTAGAAATCTGTCCACTAGCCAGTTAAACAACAGAATGACTCATGTACTGAGAAACAGATCACATCATATAAACCACAAAAGACCCTTTGTGCCTCAGATTTTCAATCCTATGGGATTATGGCCATCATGGTTTAGCTGCCTTTCTTTGCTACATATTATATCTACAGCTATTTCCATTTTTATTTCTTTTACATTTTCCATTTTGTATTAATTTTAACTCTTATTTTCAAGAAAGCTTCTAATTTTGTTGCTTTGTTGGAAAGGCAGGAGAATATACAAGGGAAGTCAAAGACCCAGTTGATCAGTAAATCACTGTTTGACTTGGACCTTCAAGGGACAATTTTGTCATATATAAAAAAAAAGTAAATCTTTATTTTTGTAAAAGTTCATTAGGTGTTTAGAGGAAGCGAATTCTTATTGCTTTCAGCTCTATAAGGTTCTGTAACACAAAGGGAATCCATTGGTACTAGAAACAAGATTCAGAGTCTTCACTACCTTGTGTTCAGACCCCCACTGTCTGTGAGAAAATACGTGTTGGAGAGTGAGAATAAGGGAAGAATGTTTTGGAACAGTAGCTGAAATAACTATAATGACCTCTTGCAAGGTTAAGTACTCAAAATTGAGAAAATTCCAAACTCCAGGTTGCTCTGGCAACCTTGGGTAAGGAATGAGTAGACAATGCTGCACATGGTTAATCAAAATGCAAGTTACTATGATTTTCACATGCTTTTATAACTCGGATCAAAACAGAACCTGAACAGTTATACAAGGTCTTACTGGAAGGCTACAGCATCTGTAAAGCCCCTAAAAAATACAGTATCAAGTGGCTGTAATGGTTATTCAAGTGTGTGCACAGTTTCTGAGGCCATGTCTTAGATATTAAACCTAAAAGAAAAACCACAGATAACTGATGTGAAAATTTATGGATTAAATAGACTGTGAACTGCTTTATTTTTAATTTTTTAAAGATTTTAAATTGTTGTAAGTCTCCTGTTGACAACATTAAGGAATTAGTTAACTAGCTTTTCCAAAGTAGAGTATCTGAAGCTGAATGTCAGCACCTAACAACCTCTAGGAAGTGTTATAAAGGTAACTGTTGAACTACTAAACACTAAATATTAGTGTTAAATCCATTGATTTCATAGTAAAATTATGATAGAGTACAACAATAAAGGAAAAGAAGAGGAAAAACCACCCAAACACACATAACACCCCCCCCCCCCAAGGGTCCAGCTTAAAATTCTGGTAAACATTAAACTTGAATTAAAATCTTGTTCAACTTATGTTTAATTTCCTCTAAAGGTCCCTTTTTTCAGCCAGGGTGTGTGGAGCGGTTGGGTTTGTAGCACACAGCCAAAGCAGTTGTTTTCAGTTGAAAACGAGCGTTCTGCCACCTCAAGAGAAGGGAATTTCAACATGCCTACTCCTTGCACACCTTCTTGGACAAACTTTTTAACTACCTTTATTTTCTAACCTTTCAGTAGTAATGTGTTAACACATTTAATTCTCTATTTTTCAGTAAGCAAGAGCAGGGGCTCTCATTAAAAGGAATAATTACTCTGATTATTTGGTGAATTTGAAGAGACTGGAGCTGCAGCAGACTATAATAATGTGACAGGAGTATGGCCATTATTCACAAAAGGAAATAATGGATTTCCAGATTGTTGATAAAAAGAAAAGCACTTTGATATAAAAGTAAAATAAAAAGTTTTTTTAATTCATTAGGATATATTGCAAAGAAAATACACTCATAATCTATAGTCTTATAAAGAAATGCATTTGAATTAAATGTGTAGAATCTGAATAAAAGGGAAAGCAATGCCAAAGTCATGCACCTCAAATAAAGAATGCATAGACAGATCTAACATATGGGTACTTTCTTTAGTGAAAGCCTCTGTTTGGAGTGCAAGTCATTGCAGCTAATGGCTAAGTCATGTTCATTGACAATCACATTAGTCCTTTTTGCTCTTTTAGTCAAATAAGGCTAATCATTTAGTATGCCTAATTTATATAGCTATAAGGGTGGGTTATCAGTACAGATGTACCGAAGCATAAAAGACTTGGGAACACTGTCCTATCTGTCAGATTTGATCAAGCCCAATGAAATTCAATTTGTTAATCTTGCTCCACAATCCTGCCCTCATGCACTCTAAACAGGAATACATTTTGTATTGCACTGAGATGCACAGTCTCCAGTGAGACTTTATTTGGATTAATCAGAATCATGCACCAGCTATGTTAACATTTGGAGTAAGCGAAACAACTTTGAAAATTAGAAGGCTAAAAGTAGGATGGCAAATTTGTAATTGTTCATAATATGTATTTGCATGGCCCGTTCTTACCTTAAAGGACAAGGTCACAATCTACTATTTAATAATAATTACAGCTAATAAAAGAAATCGGGAGTGTTTTCTCATTCAGCAAAGAGAATGCTGGTTTTGCGTGTGTATATATATACACATCTACTCAAGCTTCACAAAGTAACCAATCCAAGTTATACATTCCTGGACTTCTCACTTCTCTAAATTAGGGATTAATGCTCATTTTGTGCTTAAAGCAGAGATTTCTAAGGCAGTCGTGAAGTTTAGCCTTAGCCTTTGAAACCAGTGCTGCCTAAAGATATCCATGGAACTGAAATAGCAGGAGCTCTGAACAGCTGATTTTTTTTCCATTCCAATCTAAGAGCAGCTACATTTGCACAGATGATTTGTCCAACATTTGCATAATATAGTATCTATAAATCTGCAGTTAGAAGACTCAGTCTTCATTTGTTCCCCAAGAGTGCTCCAAGTCCTCCTTCTGGAGTTTCCCATCTTATTTGTTCTCTCACCAGACACGACAAGAGAACATTCCTGTTTTCCAGTCCCTGCCCAAATTGCATACAGAACCGTACTGGATTCAATTAGAGGGAATCAAACTTGAATAATTACTATGTTTCTCAATTTGAGATGAATTGGGATAATAACTGTATCCAAGTATAGGCTCCAGCAGATATATTTGGTCCTTCAATCATATCAGAATACTCAAGAAACAGTTCTGGAACACACAGAACATTAGTTAGAGGAGAAAGACCAGAACAAACTTAACCTGTCTTAAAATGTCTTACCTGTTTCTAGTAATTAATAAAGAAAAAAAGGTAAACAACCTTCCCACTCAACTGAACTTTTACTTTATAACTAAAACTAACTAATGGAATAAAGCAATAGGGTTTTATTTGTATTGGTACAGGTAGGTGTAACTCTGAAACTATATGGAAAGTATTCAGTTAACATTGATTAACACTGACTTTACAGATGTATTGTCTGGGAAATATCTTTGCTCTTTTCCCATTAGATATCTTTATATCCTGCCCCACTGAGACCTCACCTGGAGTACTGTGTCCAGCTCTGGAGCCCCCAACACAAGAAGGACATGGACCTGTTGGATGGAGCATGTCCAGAGGTGCATCACAGAAATAATTAGTGGGCTGGAGCCCCTCTTCTCTGAAGACAGGCTGAGAGAGTTGGGGCTGTTCAGCCTGGACGAGGCTCTGGGGGACCTTACAGTGACCATCCAGCAACTGAAAGGGGCCTACAAGAAAGCAGGGGAGGGTCTGTTCACAAGGGTCTGTAGTGACAGGAAGAGGGGTAATGGCTTTAAGCTAGAAAAGGGTAGATTTAGGGTAGACATTAGGAAAAAGTTCTTTCATATGAGGGTGATAGATCACTGGAATAGGTTGCCCAGAAAGGTGGTGGAGGCCCCATCCCTGGATACATTCAATACCAGGCTTGATGAGTCTCTGAGCAGCCTGACCTAGTTGGAGATGTCCCTGCTTATTGCAGAGGGGTTGGACTAGATGACCTTTAGAGGTCCCTTCCAACCCAATATGATATAAGCCTGTTTTCCTATGATATAAGCCTGTTTTCTATTTTCTACTGAGTATCAGTGGACATTAGACTAAAAATGTAAGTAACACGAAGTCAAAGTCAGCTCTCTTTAAGAGGCTGCCAATTTGCTCGTGACCTATCTGTGCACTGTGAAAACAAACTCTATATACTACTAGAGTGCCTGAATCTTTTTGTTTTAGAGTTTGGGGACCACCACCCACCACCAGTACAAAACAGCTGTGAACACAACGTGCAATCTGCTGATTCACACGGGGTATTTCTACCATCATTTCCTTTGCTTCTCTGTGTCTCTGTCTCCACCACGACAGCAACTGTGAGGGGTACAAGCAGTGCTGTTTGGAAGCCTGGAACTATTTGGTCCTATTCCTTACTTATCAAGCTTAAAACCTAAAATGTTCTAATGGGCACAAACCATCTGAAAAAGGAGTGGGGAAAGAAAAAGAATGCTGAAAAACATCAAACCTGGTTTCTGACCTCCATTATTGTTCTAGCATGAAACTATAAGAAATACATGATGGCAGTCATATACTGCCATTTAATCAGTTATGCCATATATTACGAGGCTATCTTTCTACCCAATGTTAAATACCTATTGCCTTACCCAGAAGTAGCCTCCCAACAACCATTTCTCAGAGCTTCCATTGATGAAAACGCTACTGAGCAGTGATGCTCTCCTTTTGGTGGAAAGATCACACAGCCTGTAAGTCTGCAAAACTTTTTTGAGGGGAATATGAAATGGCATCTTCAAATAAAACTGTAATTTTTTTCCCAAATAAAACTTAGCACTGCTCAGAAAAACAAGGTGATAGAGCTCTCAATACATGGTTGTTTATTGCTCAGGAGATACTGAACAATTTGAGAAATGTTGGAAGCATGATCTATCAACAGAAAAGACTGAAGTAGATGAAATCCAATAGAATGACAAACCTGAAAATCCTCAAAATCACAAGCAGTTTTCTAACCCTTTCCTTCAAATGAAAACATACCACAAATCTCTGATAAGTCCTGGAAGAATCTGGAAATAAGTCTGATCTGGAAATAAATTGAAATAGAATATATCTGTTTTCCTTTCTCCTGATTTTTCTGAAGAATTGAATCTTCAGTGCATCCATGATATCACCACTGTGTGCTGGGCTATATATAAATCACGGCAAAAGAGAGATACTGACTTAGAATTCCGAGATATATGCAGATGATTTATGAGGACAGGTTCCATAGCATAATTAAAGGGCCATAGGCTTCTATGTTACTTTGGCTTTTGTACAGAATTAGCTAGGATCACAGCCCAAAGTTTGCAACGGCTAAGAAATTATTTCAGTTCCCTAATTTATGAATTATGGTTTTGGACTTGCTTTCCTTGTTCTCTCTTTACATATCTGAGGGAAGTCCAATACTCAGGGAAGCATCTTTTTACATGTTTTGTAAGAGGTGAAAAAATAAAACCCCAATTAACTTCTGTTGGTTAAAATATTGTTTGAGTAAGGTTTAGCATTCAGAAAAAAAGGGATAAGGAAATACATATCTAAATTTTCCTATTTGTCTGAAACTTGTTCCACCTGGTACAGAAAGTTATTTGTGAAGTTGCATCTATCACATATTCACATACATATCATAGAATCACGTTGGTTGGAAAAGACATTTAAGCTCATCAAGTACAACCATTAACCCAGCACTACCAGGTCACCACAAACCATGTCCCTAAGCACCTCATCTACACATCTTTTCAATACCTTCAGGCATGGCACCTCCACCACCTCCCTGGGCAACCTGTTCCAGGGTTTGACAACCCTTTTTAGTGAATAAATTTTTCCTAATATCCAATCAGTCTGTTAAAGCTTCCACATTTCGAATAAAGTGAAGACTTGTATGTGGATGGGAAAAAAAAAAAAAAAGCCTGGAAAACATCTTCCTGTGTAATCACACTTAAGCTGATGGTAATATTGGAAGCTCCATATTAGGTAAGTTTTACTCGAAGAGAAGGAAGACGACCACAGGAACAAGAAACTGATGTCATCATCTTCATTGTTAGGGACAAAAAAAAAAAAAAAAAAAAAAAAAAGGCAGCACAGCATGTGTGTCACTACCTAAATTTATAAAGCTTTAGTGAATGCCTTCCCATTGTGCACAGGTGAGATCATGGCCCTACCCAGATACTTCTTTTAGGAGCTCATACTGAATGGTGGTGTGCAAGCACAAACCCCAAAGGCTACCAAGTCCTAACCACAAAAATAAGTTCTCATTTTGGATACAACGTTGAGAGAAAATTTTTTAATTGCCTTATTATGAAAGCACCAAAACCCAGCAAATTCTGTCTTGCATCATATGTCTTTCTAGTGGACTGCTGTGTAAAAAGAAATTCATAGCTCCACTCCCGGATATAAACACCATCAAAAAGATACACATTCTAACTCATTAGACCACGGAGATAATGAATAGCTAAGCCATTTTAAATACATACATCATAAATTAAGAAATCTATGTGGTTTTAATATATATACACATTTATGTGCATCTATACGTGTACAAGCATGTAAAATACAGATATATACTATCCAGCTAACTGGAAGCCTTGGTGAAAACCTTTTTCAAAGACACAGTAAAATAAAAAACTAACACGTACACTGTGGAATTAGGATGTACCATGAATTAGGATGTCCCATAAATTAGGATGACTTTAAATTACCATATAGTATCAGAGCTAAGTAAATCTTTTTTACTTCAGTATTCACATGCTTGATGTGGAACTGAGTTTATTTTAGGTTTTCTTCACATAACTGTTGAACCAGATTCATTTGTGTTGGAGAACTTGACAAATTGAGAATAATAATTTTAAAGTAAAATAACCAACCAGGAAAAATGCAGGAGGGAAAAGGACAAACATAGTTAAATGCCAAAATAGTTTACTGTAAAATAAAGCATTATTATACCTGCAATGATGTCATCCATCTGCTCCAAAGCTGCTTCCAGCATATGACTAGCATCAGAAGCCATCATCTGTGATTTCTTCAGACCTTTATTCTTTCTACTGAAAAGACAGATGAAACCATGTGTATTACACTAAACCAGACTTGACAGAAAAATACACGTAATTTTTACCTTATAAATTAAGCTACATAAGGAAAAAAAATCCACTAGCAAAAATACAGCCTAGTAACATGAAAACTACAACATTGTTCCTATTCTTGACAGATGGTTTGGGATCCCTGAGGTGGTCATTCATCGTAGATTTTGTTTGGTTGGAGGTTTTTTAAGAGATTTTACTAAGCAAGGAAATACACATGAAAACAAAACCCAAACAATCTCAAATACCAGAAGCTTGAGATTCCCCTTCCCCTCATCCTCCACAAAGGTTTCCTAGATTCAGAGGTCTGTGCATTTCAGCCTCCATGGGGAAAACTAGGATTGACTAGGTTTCAGTGAAGGAATGAACACATGGCAAAAGACGTGCTTAACCTTTAAGCAGAGCTCTCTTGGCGCTCTGCTTTTAAATTGCTGCCTTAAGAGTAAAGACAATTCTGAAATCATTTTTACCCCTCCCTTCTATACTCCCATTCAATCTTTCTACCACTTCTTTCACAAGACTGAAAGTACAGTTCTCTCTGTTCCAGTAACCAAGTTGTCCCAAGTACGAGGTTTCTGAAGTTAGTGCTGCCTGTTTAAAACAGGATTGAAGACATTCATCTTACCATCCAACATTACAGATAACAAAGTGTTCCAAAATTAGTGTCTATTTGCAAGTTGGTGTTCCTGGACTCTTAGTCAAATAGCAGTTGCTATTGTCAACAGATGACATTTCAAAGGGGAAAAGAAATTAATGCTGTCCATGTCACTGCCTGGGAGAAAATTCTGTCTGAAATAAGGTCTCTTTGCACAGAACTTGACTGATGAAGTGTGAAACTAGTGAAGTATGAAACCGCCCATCTGATCCAATGCTGTGGGCTGTGTGCCGGCAACTATCGTACGTTTGTGGGGCTGATTATTTCAATGCCACTGAACTTCCACTAATCTGCATTATCATGCAATTACCTATGCTAAGAGTTCAATTACTTGGAATTTAAAGAAATATTACAATAATCTCTAATGGTAATTCACACAGATGAAAATATTTTTGTACTGTGTTCATCCAGTCACAGTTGAGACACTGGCCAACATGACCAACTGCATGACTGGTAGCTACACCACCCACATTTACTCTCTCAGTGGGGGCCTGCCTACACACTAGAATGTAGAATCAGCAGCCAGAGGATAAAGTCAGCTTTAAAATAAAAGCTTACTCATTTTTTTGTTTCAGGGGGAAGAAGAAAAAAAAATAGGAAAAAAAAAAAAAAAAAAAAAAAGGCTGAGTCCAAATTCCTGCATCATAAGAAATGTTCAATCCCAGTAATAAGCCCAGTGGAACAGAAAATTTTTACTAACAAGTCAAAATCATTTGCTTCTCTTACAAGCCAAGAATTCCAAGACACGGGCTTTTCTCTGTGGTGTTGCTGAAATACACAAAAAGAAAGCTATTTTATTAATAACCTCTGTGCCATTAGTAAGATGTGCGTCCTACGTCTATTCTAATCAATGTATACAACACCACTACCTAGAGGGACAGATGCAGGAAGAAGAGTCAGAAACTGCTAGGTCTGAATTTGAGCTCTCCCATTTGTAGCTTGTTTTAACAGGTAAACCATGAGAGCAATATGAGAGTGCCTTGTCAGAAATCAGAAGAAAAATCTTTAGTGTCACCAAGTCAAAGATTAATGTAAAAGAATGTTTCGGTTTGGTCTCCATTTTTGTCAAAATTTAAGTATGAACAATAAGAAATAGCTGAATTTCACCAAATTGCATCTGAGCCCAATATTTAATGGTATCGGAAATAACACACATTATGCTAGAAATCTGGAATGCCATTAAGCTGATATATTAATATTTCCGAATGCTTACATGTAAGTACCTTACAGGCACTCCCTATGACTCTGTTGTCTCAAATTGTTAGTGTTGATAGATTTACTATCTTGTGTTGTCCCATTTACCTGCCAGCATCCTAGCAGAGTCACTAAATACTTGAGACACACACGATTCTCCACTGCAATGACCTTCCTTCCTTGCAGTATTTCTCTTAGTTCAAAGCAACCATAACATCGTCAGTAATCACCTTGGAGAAAGGAAATCCACCCACGGCAAGCAGCTGCTAGAGGCTCCAGGGCTACCTTGCTCCTTAGGCAGATGTGGCCACCAGCCACCTCCCCAGAAATCTCTGGCCACCACCCGTGCTTTTAATCAGGACAGTAGACTGCCTCAAAACGAGAAACAAGAAGAGTGAAAAAATACTAAAAATAGCTAGATTGCACTGCATGGTCTTATTTGTGCTGTAAGCTACTGCACCACATGCTTACAGCAGCTGGAGCAACACACAGTTGTTAGGAACAAGAAATGGAGGACTCGGTTTCTTCTAAACATCAAATATAGTACCTGACCATCTGTAATGAAAAAGGTACAGAAAATGCTGACACATTACAAACCTGAAATTTGGCTTACAGGAAAAGCTTCATTGCAGACCTTGGCACAAACCAGAAAGTTTTGCTGACAAATGCCACCAAAACTAAGTCTTCTATCTCCTCCCAGCCTCCACACTGTTTTCTCACCTGTACCCACAGTGTATTTGCTGCTTAACTGCATTAAACTAGAGTAAAACCTGCTAATCAAACAATCATTTATTAATAAAAGCAATGTTCTTTGCTCAAGAGAGATAATGTAATATTACTTGCTTGACATCTTTTTCTAGACAGACCTGTTGCTTGTGCTCCAGGCAAGTCTTACTTTCCCAGACACTCCCTTCTTACAGTTTGACTGTTCCAGGCAATACTATGAAAATAGCTTGTTAGATCTCGTGTGCTTTCAGTTACCATTCTTGATCTAGTCCTGTAGAAGTATCTGCAATTGTGGATGGTTTGGTTTTTTTTTAATGGATCAAGGCATGCCAAGCACCTCAAACAGGATTCAGCTATTTGCTAGTGTTTTAATTGCAGTTCTTCTTACCATTTTCATTCCTGAGCAATGTCAAGAGATGCAGAATACCGGGACTTATCTATCTATACTATCTATATAATAATAGACAAAAAAATATTTTTTTTCCAGCTTTGGTTAAGGAATGAACAAAAAATATTTCTAACATGACAGTAAAAGCTTTAATATTAGAAATTCTAACCTTAACTATCTATTAGATTAATTTTTATATCAGCAAAATACATGAAAGAATCAACTCACCTTTTCAGGTCCCTAAGAAAAGACTTTACTTTTTTGCCTGATCAGTAAAAATTCCTCACTATTAATAGCCAAAGTATTACTGTTAAGGAGATAAACGTCCAAATTATTATCATCCCTTCTAAGCCACATGGTCACACTAATTGATAGGCTGGCCCACACAAAAAGATATTGCAACCTGGTTTGTTATAATTACCTAGGTAATAAGATCTTCCAGGAAGTGCAGCAAACTGGTCTGAATGCTCTAAATTTATTTTGCTCAGCTAGCTTTACCCTGTAAATCCCAATCTGAGGTTTGCATTTCAAATAAAATGAAAAATCTCTGGTAGAACTATTATGCTTAGAGCCCATACCCCTTGCAAATTTCTTAACTTATTTCTGTATGTAAAAATACAGCTTACTGTGTCCAAAAAGAACAAAATATTTAACAAATGTATTCTCTATGAGCAAAAAGGTCTTCAGAATTATGAAAAGCCTTAATTAAATTTGACTCTTTCATGGTTGCCTTGAATCAGCAGCTGTCCAGAGATAAGTATGTGAACATTTAGGCAACTCATCAATCAGATGTTTTTCCAAGGTTGCTTTTAATGATGAGGTTGCCAACTTAATCAGTTATGGAGAGGGGTGATGCTTTTGACAAAAAGTCCTGAGATCCAGATCCTGCCTTACCATCAATGCTCTGAGTGGCCTACAAATTCCTCTAACATTTAGAGGACACAGCTAATAATTAACTACCACCATCATTCTTTTCCTGGGATGAATGAGTACATGTTTGTAAACTGCTAAGGATTCAAATTCAAGTATCACATTGCTTTGTGCCTAATGGTATAATGAAATAACAAGTGGCTTGGGTAAACCTCAGAAATCCTGCATGCTTTTTTCAGCTCTAAGAGGATTCCTGAGCTTGAAGGAACAAAAATGAACACCCACAATTTCCCACCTTGCTCCTCCCTCGGGCACTTGATGCATTGTATCCAGCTACCTTACCAGAACACAACTGCTGATTCCACTCCCCAACCCGGCTCAGCAGTTGTCACGACACCTTCAAACATAAAAGTCATAAATACATGTTTAGATCCTGGCCTTTAGGAACCTGGCATACCTTCTAATTAACTTCATCCTTGGTCTTAAATAACCATCTACAGCTGCTGTGAACAGAATAATTTCTGATGATGACTAGAATGACTGCCTAAGGAACACTACTTACACACCATCCTCCAGGACTGTCCAGCCAGAAATCCTATTCATCTGATTATAGGTTAAATTTAATTTATTTGTTAATGCAGACTTAATGCAGACACTACTTGCTCTATTTCCCTTTCATATGCTTCATTTGAATAGGCAGAAGGATAGACAGAACCCTTCCTTCACTGACTACCCTTTATGTAATAAATAAAAATAAGCCTACAAAGGATCTTTTTTAAGAATAACTAGAATAGGAATTAAAAAAAAAAAAATATATTTTCAGCTAGAAAGTGTAAAGGGTCCACACTGTGGGGGGAGAGGGAAGCTCTACAGAAAAATACAAATCATCCAGAGTTGAATGAAGAACTGATAGTGAACTGCTTCAGATATATGGTAGAAGAACTGGTAAAGTCTCTAGTCAACATACTGCTGGGAGTTTTTATATGAGGGGATATCTTTCAGTTAAGCACAGTACTAGTACAATACCTCCATGAGGAAAATGAGATAATTAAGTTAATTAACAAAGTAAGCTGACCTATGTTATGCAGGCAGCTGGGTATTACCCCGGCACTGTTGCTGTGCTGTTGCTAGAAGTTAGTGACAAGCAGCAAGAATTATGCTGCTTTTAAACATATTATACTAAATAATTTTATTTAAAATATGAAGGGAACTGAATGTAGTTAAATTTACTGCATTATGAAGTAGCAAAGTCAAAGCCAAACATCTGTTTTCAAAAATAAAGTCATTAAGTTTGCTAATATCAGTCTGAGTTTCAATTTTGGGGGAAGCAAAAAAGAAAGCGGCCTTAAAAATATGCTAAATGATGACTGATACTTTATGATGCTTTGAGAACACAAATCACCTCATAGTAACTCCTCCACAGGACTCATGGATATTAAGTTACAGTTGCTATTGGTACCATAACCAAATTTCCTGACTCATGTTTGTCTAAAGTCTCATCCTTAGGTATAAAAGCTGACACTGAGAGAATGTTTGCATGTGCAAAGTGAAGTTGCTTCAGCTCCTCTCTAGAGTAGCTCTATCAACTGGAGGAAGCCCTTTGTTCCTTCAGTGTTGTTTTAAACATCGTTTACAAAAGCTGAAAAGAGCACTTCACCTAATTTTAAATTGTTAATAGATATTTTAACTTTTCTTTCTCTTACAGTATAAAGGGAAATGCTGTCGTTCAGTCACGTCTGAATGAACTCTTTGCCCTAGAATAAAACAAAGCACAAGACCTTGACATAAACTGAGAGAGATTAGGTGTATATGATTATCAGAAGTATTCAAAGCTACCCTCTGTAAAGATCCTAAACAGTCAGACAAAACTATACTGCTGAAAAAAAATATTCTTTAAAACTTGAAAATTAGGAATAACATTAATAGTTCTCAGGGATTTTTCAAATCTCTCTGAAACAAAGGCTGCTGAGCCTGGCCATGATAACCTAAAACCCATTACTTAAGAAATTATTTAAGAAAAGCAAATAAAATATATTCAGTGTAAAATGGTATTTACAGGCATACTGCCTGGCAAGCTTCCTAGCATGGCAGTTTTATCATCTTAAATGATTTGGAACCTCTGCTTCCAAGGACCCAAATATGGGTTTCCAAAGTGTGCAGGTACTAGTCCTGTTCTTTGCAATTAGTCCCTGGATAATCAAAAGCTTTCATTAAATAAAAAAACCTACAAATGACTGGTGAATCCAAACAAAATTCTAGACCACGAACTTCCTTTGTGACAAGTCATTTACTCTGAACACAAACTCCTCTCTGCCTGTGTTTTAAAAAAACAAAAACAAAAACCAAAAAAACAAAGAAAAAAACTCAAGGCAGTCTTCTCCAGTGTGTCTTTTTACAAGTGGTTTCTGTGGAATGTGAACCAGCTGAGCTTCACAATCTACAAACAAAACCAAAGATGCTACCAAATTTCCTAATTAAAACAGAGAATACAATCAAAGCAAACAGATTTAGAACCACAATTCTTGAAACAGTTTTCTATCCTTAGCCTAATCTACAATTACTGTGAAACGTTGCACGCACTGGATGCAGTGCAGCTGAGTAACTATTGTGGAATATTAAGTATTTTTCCCAATACTGCAGTGTGTTCTGCAGAGCAGAACAGGCCTTTTTCTTGCACAAAAAGCTTGTTGTAACAACTCTTTCTTCTAGCAACAAAAGGTTCTAAATTTTAAAATTTGTTCTTCCCTTCTTGAAACAATTATTAATGTATTATAAGAGTTTGCAACAATTATTAATGTATTATAAGAGTTTGCAACAAATGCTTTACTTATATATGCTTACAGAACACTTGCATAAACATTCTGTAAGTTCAGCTAGAGGAGGTTCTTTTGTTTGTTTAGTGTGTGTGTGGGTTTTTTGTTTGTTGTTTGGGTTTTTTAGTAGTAAGTACATACAATGGACAGTTAAGAAGGGTAGCTGGGGTCTATACCTGAGAAGCTGGGTTGAAGCCATTACCACAACTCCTCCAGTCTAACGTTTCTGAAGTTGGTAATGCATGTCAAGAACACATATGTGTTCATCCAGGGACTTAGTTTGACTTTTTTTTTTTCTCCTGGTCTGCTGGGTGACCATAAATCTGCCAGTGAAACTGTTTAGGGAGTGTTGGTAAGGCCACTGGAAGGAGACCCATATAATTTCTCACTTGTACCCTCACTGAAAAGTATATAGAGAGGGTACAGTCATAAAAAAACCAAAGCACAATTTTATACCTTGGGCTGGGTATAAAAACTTTTTAAAAAAGGAGGTTTTCTGCATGAAAGAATGGAATGGAACTAATACGACTAATAATAAATTTCAGTTAACTGCATTGTGAAGACCTGCACTTAAACCTAATGAGAACAGTTTTATGAAGCATACAGGAGCACTGCCACAGAATAATTGATTTACAGAACAGTTGAGGTTGGAAGGCACCTCTTTGGACCACCTACTCATTTCCCAAGAGCTGTTTTTATGAATATATAGGCTAATGTTGGCTGGAATGTCACCAAGGCATTGAATGGATAGGGCAAAGATGATGGAACAGAAGTTTCATTATGAACTAAAGAACAATAGAACATTTTTTTGTAAAAGACTGAGAAGTCTTATGTAAGAAGATTTCAGTACATTCCCTGTCTAATACTGCACACTGCAAATCCCATCGAGGTGAAATGCAAACACTTGCCTTCCAAGAATCATTTGTGCTGGTTTCCTGTCTATTTAAAATATCAGATTCACCTCCCCAAGGTCTTTGTTAGAGAATTATGTTGTGTTGTTTTTTTTTTTCTCTCTGATAGGAAACATCAAAATACTTCCATTTAGGAGCTGACTGGATTACATGCATTAATTTCTCATCATCACCACAGAAACACATTCATAAATCTTACTGCAATGTCATTAGAATAAGATGTTCTGATTATACATTATTAAAGCAGATGCTACCATCTGCACTGTATTGTAGTGGTATAAATATATGATTCACTATCGTTAAGAGAAACTTGGCAAATATTTTCCTGGGTCAAACTAAGACTTCTGAAATAAACTTTGGTTTTAAAATAGTGAAAACTGGAAACAAAATTACTTCTTTGTATGAACAGTACAGACAGAAACAAGACGTCATCCCCAGAGAGGTCACCTCTGAATGTGGAGGCCAACGAGGCTTGTTTTCAGAAGATGATAAAGTAAAACAGCAGTTCCCATACTGTCAGTGCTTGAAATCCAGATTAGAATTCAGCAGTTTACATTTATCTTTAGTAATGACTTGAACTGGCATACAATCTGTTGATCTTGAAGACTATGAAGACATAGCCCACAAGTGAATCACTCTCTATGAATATTCATACATGCTACATCATTGCTCTAACAAAAACAAGACTCACAGTCAGCATTTGATCAGCAACATTTGTAAGAGAGCCAGGCTTTGGACCTGTCTTTTTCTTCCATCCAGCATGTTTTGTCTTTGAGCATTCAGTCTTCTTGAACATTTTGCTGAAGGAGAATGAGGCTTGCTCATCTGTCTTCTCCAAATTCACACCCCTTTAAGGAAACCATCATCCACCTAACACTATGCCCCTGGGGGATATGCAAAAGGCCTCTCATACAATCAGCAGTTCACTCTGTCATTGCAACTCTTTGGAAGTCAGGCCCATCATTCACCATTCCAGGCATGTCGCCTGCCATACAATATCTGGTCACCAGAAGGTTTCTCATCTTTTTCTCCTCTCTAAACCACAAAGCACTCTGTTTTTCCCTGTATCCAATTCTCAACTTTCCTAGAATCATAGAAATGTCTGGGTTGGAAGGGACCTCTAGAGGTCATCTAGTCCAACCCCCCTGCTGAGAGCAGGGACATCTTCAGCTGCTTCAAGTTTTACTTGAAAAATTCAGCTCAACAGATGAATATACTTTTTTATGTGGATGTGAAATAAACGTAAGAATATATTCTATACATCACATATACAAAGTTGAGAAAAACACTAAAAACACACCATTAGCTTGTTGATCATTTGGCAGAGAAATAATGTTCCATCTTATGCATGCGAAGATACCAAATTTTCTTCTTTGATCAGTATGCAGCTTTGGGTTACAGGTCTTCCAGAAATACTAGTAAGCTAAACGACATTCGTAACAAACTTGCTTTACAGGTTATCAAATTAGAGTCTAAAATCCAGGTCATGCCTACAGTTCTTTAAACCACTACATTGTATCTTGGCAGATCAACACTATAAACAGAAGATCCACAAATTGACCCAGACTGGCAACACTGCCATAAGGACTTACTTCTGTTTCTTTCAGAAATGAATTATCTTCGTATTTTAACTTCTTTCTTCTCTGTCTGCATCAATGAATTGCCAAATAAGCACAATTGGGAAATAGTTTTATAGCAAACACGTGAAGATGCAGGGAAACAAGAGGTAACTGTAACGTTATGAAGTCGTAAGAGACTTGAAATAAAAACATTGTGCTAAAACATATAGGCAGAGTCATCTAGCTATTTAAAAACTAGCTTTATTTTGTTACTTAATGTGCATCTATTTAAAAGAATTACAAAATACTGTAAGGGGGTGGCAGGAAGAAATTCAAGGTGTCACAATTTATCAAAGACATGTTATCACCTCATAGCTGGTGTTTAGACAAAGCTAGATTGTCCAAAGGCGGGAGACTTAGTTTCTTCAGCTCCTCAAAGTACCAGGTGAGTTGATAGCACAGAATAGACAAGAGCAAACTGGGGAAAATTTAGAGAACTTAAAGAGTTCACAGCTTAAACTTCCCAGTTTTTGAGGGATCAAGTTACTGAAGTGAAATGATGTCATCCTGAACTCTGGTACCTGATCAAGTGTGCCTCCAAGGGAAGCCATTCCTGGCTAAATTGTATTCAGTACCTTAGGAGAATTTTTTTATGTCTTAGGAAGTTGAATTCACTGAAATCTGAGGACAGGGTGACAAGCTGAGATGATAAATGTCTCCAAAGATTTCAATGATGCAACTTTACTAATAGAAAAGTGACTTCTGAAGGTTTTTATCTAACTCCCTACACAATTTTGTCTTTTGTTGGATTACTATTTCTATACTATTAGGTATTTCTGGAAATACAGAAAAGCCTCGTGCGGTACAGTATGTTGAATGGTAACACATTTGCATCTGTACTGAGTGATCATTAGCACAAAACATTATTTCCTTATGCATCATTTCTCTGCTTTGATAAACACTAAATCGTCTAAATCATAGTATGGACATCTAAATCAAGAAGATAGTTTCATCCTATTGCTGTAACTATTGGGGGGGCGTGGATTTTTTGCTAACTAGCAAAGCTCTACTGAGGCTCTGCATTACCTATATGAGTACAGTCCTCTGTTAATCTTATCAGGTCAAGGGTCTCATTTGTTTGAGCTGAAAGGCTCAAAAAAATCCTTAACTGTGGGGAAAAGTGAACTAAGTTTCTAGTCTGTCTCTGAAAAGTCTTACAAGAGTGAAAGTAGTGTCTAGGCATAAGTGCTTTATAGGTTTTTGTGGGAGTTTGTTTTGAAGAGACATTGGAAAGATGCAAACAGGAAACAAGTTAGGTAAGCGAGGATTAGAAGCAGAGACACACATTGAAAGCAAAAAAAAGTGGGTCACTGTCTTTTGTTCTTTCATTTTTCCCTGTTTTGCACTCCTAACACATTCCACCTCCCCTCTCCCCCTTGTTTGCTGACCCGAACAAAGTGTTTAGAGGAAGGTGATCTTAAGGTCTTCACTTACTCTCTTCCATCTGTTCTCCATTCAAACACACTCTACCACGTTAAGTCACTTTATGATGCCTTGGAGCCTACACAGTCTAGAGTAACAGAAAGACTTGATGTAACAGAAGCATGACAGGAAACAGGGAGAATTGAGTCAAGAAGCTGGAAAGCACTTCTCTAGTCTATACCTACACTGTTGCACTGACACGCTCTTTGTTTACATGCACTGATCACTTTTCCACACTGCTGGCACCACTATAACACAGATAAAGTGAGATCCGCTACAGTCGGAGTGAGGGTAGGATAGTGGTTATTATCCCATCTCTATTTATTCCTTCTCTACTTCCTTCCTGTCTTCTCTGCTTCTATACAGATAAGGTTGCCTGAGTGAAATCAAGATGGTAGCAGCAGTGTCCCCTGCCACCATTCCTCTAATTCCTCAGCTGCCTGTGACAGGTGATGAAAGCAGCAAGGCAACACGGAATCAGGGAACGACGCTCCCAGCCCAATTCCTACCCTGCTTCAGCCACGCAGATGAATCAGCTTCTGCCCCCTCCCTTTAATTTGGAGCTTTCCACGGGGCAGAGTCACAGAGGTACGATAGCTATACTGCTGTATGTTTTGCCAAGACACTTGATTATTACCTGGCATAAATAATAAGCATTTAAGTTTTCAGTAGTGATGCTAACATTAGCTGAAAACAGTTACAGGCATACCATGTGTGTCTACAACAGATAGAAACATCAGCAGTCACTGACGAGATTTGTCTTGAGCTATCCCTCAGCTTCAGTCTTGTTCCTGGAGACCTGAAATTATTTTATGTATTACAAATAATAATATAACTTTTTTACGTATTATTTTTTCTTTAATATTATGGTACCAAGATATACTTGTCCTGAAGACAACCTTAAGGTTGAGTTCTCTCTCTGCTCTAACTTACACTGGGTTTCCTTTAGGTTCAAGAGGCCCATACAATCACTTCCTATTAGATCTATAAGCAAATGGAGGATAAATCCCCGTCATATGAAAACAACACATATTTGCTTAGGTTTGTCCCAGTTTGCCCTTTCACCCTCCCGGTATACTCAGTTCTATTCCAAGAATTTCTCCTTTAAGAAGACACAAGGAAGTAAAAAGATTAATTGGTTTTAACTAAGTTCATAAAGCAGAACCAAGTCAAAGTCAGGAACATAAGCAAAAGGAATCAATAATTCTGGAAAGCTGAAATTCAGCCTTCCTTCCTCTCCCATTTACTCTTTCCACATTTCCACACAAGTTTCAGAATTAAGCCCTTCACATCTTCATAGTTGCAGAATTAAGCCCAGCACCTGTCCACATATTTCCATTCTAACAAAAAAAAAAAAAAACAAAAACCCAAAACCAAACCAAAAAAACCCCACTCCCAGAAAAGTGCCCCTCACCATTCAAGCCCCTCAATTAAAAAAACCTGAAGTTGCAGAAGATGCACATATTGCACTTCATATGTATACAGTCGGATCCGCTGTTACTGACCTAGCAAATTAATACATAACATCTTATTTTGCCCCATGCAAAGCTGACCAAATGATCACACACAAATTCCTTCTTGTAAATGTTAAAGGGGGAGGTATTTTTATCATCGTAACACAATAACGTGAGTGCTGAACGATGAAACTCGAGATCACTTGACATCTCCTCCTCATACTCTTACCTCCCTTATCTCTGTACTGGTAAAACAGCCCATAATAGCCAGTTTCATCTTCCAGCTGTTCTTATCTGAGCATCCTTTTTAACTCTCTTACTTCCCCCACATACCTCTTTCTGGAGTTAACTCTGCGTTACAGACTCAGGGGGGTGAACACCTCACTCCAGAGAGCCCGGCTGCAATTGGATGTCCTCACTGACAACAGAGTTTCTGAATCCACTACTTTATGTCAATACAGCGGTTTATTTACTGCACTGCGAGTTGAACTCCAGTTTCAAAGCTCTACTCGCTGCAAGAATAAATATTTAACTTACAGGAGCCGCGTCTATTTAAGTCTTCTCAACAGTACGGAGACCTTAAGTGCCACAGCAACAGCCGAGCGCTGGGAAAGCAGCAACAGGCATCGCAGTCCCATTCGCAGCACGGTTCGTGACGGGTCCCCTTGAAGCGCCGCAGAATTGCAAGCCCCTGACCTGCCTCCAGCCCGACGGTGCCCTCCCCCAAACGGCCGCGGCGCTTCGGGACAGCTCGGCCCAGCGCTCCGCCGCCCCACCCGTGCCAGGGGCACGCCCGAAGCGCCCGGGTAGTGGCGTAAACCCTCCCTCGCCGAGGCAGGGCCCTTTCGCCAAGCACCCTCCCACGCCGCCCGCCCGCGGGGACCCACCTGCGCGGCGGTGGCCGCGCCTGCCGGGCCGGCTCCGTTCTCGGCCGAGTTCCGCTCGCCGGTCTCCGCTCCCGGCCGCCTTCGCCGAAGGCGGC